>APFE031099584.1:0-23177 GCA_000404065.3 Pinus taeda
ACTAACAAGGCAAACAATTACATAGCATCTGAATATTCATTATAAAACAAAATATATCTATCATACTGACCAAGGAATGTACGAAATAATTCATTAACAAATCATTGAGAAGAATGGACTTATTTGTATTAAATAATCAAGGAACCATTACAACCTGAGCCTTGGTGTTGTGCAAGCTCCTCCCAGGGTCCAGCAAGAGATTTCCTCTACTTTGACAAGCTCACCCACTCCCACTATGGCAACAAGAAAGGATAGTGATCTCTCCTCACAAGTCAACAATGGAAGTCCTAATTCCAGCAGCATTTACCCTTTAGAATGTTCAGCTTTCAACCTCCCCTCCTCTGGCCCAATGCCTGTATTTATAGTATTCTAGAGGAGGGTATTCAGTTCCAACATCAATGGGATACTCCCTCTTTTGGATGGGGTAGCTCCTCTCTTGATGGGATAAGCTCCTCTATCATAGGGGTGCATGAACCATCTGGAGGCGCTCAATACACGTCAAGAACTCTTCTAGAAGGCTCTAGAAGTGACCACAAGTAACTTTTTAAAGATGAAAACTTGCGCCTTTTGACCTTTACAGGGGTACGCACCCTAGCTTTAGTATACAGAGCGTATTACTACGCAGGTCTAATGTATTTGGAGTGCGTACATGCAGGCAAGGTAGAGAGAACCTGCGTACCCAGAGATAAACATGTTTTCAAGTGACTTTCTCTCTTTTGAAGTTTTGACATGAGGAGCAGAGGTATGGGGCTTGACAAAGAGGACAATATGGCTATTGATGGGGCCATATAACTACAGATAGTCAAGGTGACAAAATTCAGTGTAACACGCACTTTCATCACGATCAACCTGCGTATATATCTCTTTTGATCTACTGCACTAGATCTGCCATTTGATTAAGTTGCCATCACCTGTATCATACCTTTGAGTGAGTTGCCATCAAGGACAACACCTGTATCATAATGCCAACAGATTTCTCGTAAATGAGTGAGATGATCGGCTCTATGCAATGAATGGGCAGGTAAATCATCAAGATAAGGCTACACAATGTGCTTGATGTCATGAAATGCGTAAAACATAAGCCTTTGAAAAGTTGCCCCGACGTTCTTCAATCCAAAAGGTAATTTGCAATAAGAAAATGTCCCCATGGAAAAATGAAAGCCGTTTTAGGTTGATCAGTAGGAAGTATGTTTATTTGATTATAACCGAAAAAACCATCCATAAAGGAGAACATTTCACTTCCGGCACAACCATCAATGATTTGATCGATTTAGAGGGTTGGATAATTGTCTTTAGGACAAGCTCGATTAATATCCCTATAATCGATACATATTCTTATCGTTCCTTGCTTTTTGTTAACAGGAACAATATTTGATACCCAATCCGTTAAGGGAATTGGATAAATGAAACCTGCTCAAAGTAATTTCTCAGCTTCAGCTTTAATAGCAACAACTTTTCTTAGACGTATCTCACACAAACGTTGTCGGACAGGTTTAGCATCCGGGTAAGTTTTAATTTCATGGACAACAATTAATGGATCGATTCTTGGCATTTCTTCATATGACCAGGCAAAAACGTCGCAGAATTCTTGAAATAGAGCTTTATAAGTTTGGATTTCATCGTCCGTACAGGAAGCACCTATATGAATGTTTTCAATAATTCCAGGTTTAACTAAAATGTCAATAGGAACCATTCGAGAAATATTTCCCAAATTCAACTCAGAATTAGGATGTTTAATGGATCATGTGGTTCTTTGACATAGTCAGCTGTAAAAGTAGATGAAAAATCATTTTCAAAATGATCAAGCTCAGGTAAAAATGAAGATCGATGATGAAGATCTTCCCATGGTAAATCATAAACAGACAAAAGCTCACGAATCTGCTCATCAGTATGAACATGATCAGAAAATGTTGTTGCAGCTGAGGTTCATATTGAAAGTGATTCCCCATGGACCACATTCATTGGATCAAATTTGGTTGAAAAAGAGTTATAAAATGACTATATAGCCTGATATGCAATTTCAAAGGGACTTAAAGGCATCGCGTTACCAAATGAATCCACCTCAGAATCAGAAGGTACAATCCAAGGATCATCAAAAGCAATAGTGTTTGATGAAATCATATGAATAGTTGCAATAGAAGGTGATATGTTAGGAGGAGGAAATGAAAAAGTTCATAGTAAGCCAAAATCTTTAATCAAACCTACCTCAATATCCTTGTAAGGGATAGTTGTTTTACCGACATGTTGAATACTATCAGAAGAGGCTCGGTCGGATGAAAAATAAGTCAGCTGGTCTATCGTAATGATCTTTCCATTATGAGGAAACTTGATAAGGTGAAAGACTGATGAAACAATAACAGTCATAGAGTAAGACCAACTGTGACCCAAGAGAAGCTTGTAATCTAAAGGGGCATCAACCACTTCCACATCTAGATTTATAGTTTTGCCTTCAACCCCTATCGGTAAATCTTGTAAAATGACAAAAGGATGAAACCCTTGGCCATCAAAAGCCTTTAGAATCATCGGGGACTAGTTGAGTGTAGGAGAACCAAACAATCTCCAACATTGAATCAACATAATACACATAGAAGCTCCCTCATCAATCACAGTCCGAAAGCAAGGTTTGTTTTTGACTAACACTGGAATCTAGAAAGCCATTTGATGAGGTAGGCAAGGTGTATTATTCTCTAAATCAAAGATTATTAGGTTCAAATCCTAAATATCAACAGCTCCTATAGCAGACAATAGTAATTTACGCTGTGCTGGGCCTGATTGCAGCACCTCCAAAAACGACATTGCTAAAGGGGAAATAGCTAAATCTTCAACAATGTTATAATTCTGAGCAGCTCTCGCATGTGGATTCAAAGCTGACTTCTGAAGTATAACTTTAGTAGGAAATTTGATTACTAATTCTGGGTTAGCTTTCTCGATCTGTAGCGGATCGAAACCAGAAGGAGTTGAAGTCGATGGGTTTGAATTAGAAGGTTCTGCTTCCTTACCACCAACAAGATTTTTACTACCATAATCTTGCGATCGCGTCACAATCCTGACATGGGACATCATCATAATGGGTTCTTCTGAGGCATTTGAGCAAGAACTGATCATATTACTATCTTGGCTAAGAAAAGGATCCTTCAAGGAAGCAGGCGTTTGAGAACCTTTGACGATTTTCGAAACCTCAACTTGATGTGGGCAGTCTCTTGTAAAATTCTCCTCGTCACAAATGAGACAAGGATAGTGAGGTTTACATTTCTCGTTAGTAGATTCATTTTTATCTCATTTCTCTTTTGATCTTTCTTTATTTTTCTTCTTCCCCTTCTTTTTACTACCGGATTTTGATTTGGCCGTAGATGATTCTACGACATGGATATCAGCAAGAATTTCAGCAGAAGAGTCTCCTGTCGAGGAATCTAGTAAAGTTATAATAGGAGAAGAATTCTTTCAAGATTTCTTCTTGATTTTGGTACTAACTGAACCAATCATACCATCAGCGGCATGAGACCTTGAAGGAGCTACAGTTACTTGATTGTGTTTCGGAAGGTCGGGGATTTTTTCATGTAAAGTACCTGACTACATATAGACAAGGTCAAGGTACTGAGCCTAAGCAATGACTTTCTCTTTAGTAACAACTCCTGCCTTAGCTACATCCTCAGTGATTTTAGGTAATAATGGTTTGACGAACCATTATGCTAAAATTTGATCCAGAATAAAAACTTTCACTAAACGTCGTCTACATCGCCATTCATGAATATGATGTGAAATATATGTGGATGTTGACTATTTTAATGAAGTTAATAATTTTGTGCCATTGTCGTATTTGACAGAAAACTGAAAATGAGTTAAGAAAGAAGTGGCCAGCTGACTAAAATTATAAAAAGAGCCTCGTGGTAACTCAATATACCACTTGGCAGCAAGACCAATCATAGTGCATTGAAAAATATGTAAGTGAATTGAATCATCGATTATAGAATTAGATGCACACCAGAGGTAATAAGTCATCACATGATTCGACGGATCTTCTCCTGACTTACCCTCAAACTTCGAAATATCATTGGGCAACTTATTAGGCATTGGCGGTCAATACAAAAGATAGTAAATTGGATCATTCATAAGGAAACAAATCAGGTAAGTCTAAATTTGCAATAAAAGGTAACTGACGGTTAGGGTCTCGAAAACATTGGGTCATAAGACCGGCCCTAAGAGGAGGATATCCAGGATAACCTGGAATTCTATTTGCATTAGGAATATTATATCCTCCTGATAAACCAGGATTAACCGGACCAAACTGGGGTTGTTAAGGTTGCTGATAAGTATATCCAGGGTACGGTTGATACTGATAAACTGGGTTTTGCACAGCAGGATAGAATTGGTACTATCCCTGGTACGGTTGATAAGTGAATTGTGGTTGACTTGTGACAACCGTACTTGGACTAGGTTGTCCTACAGGCATCTGAACTGAAGTCTGAACTATAGGTCCTGACTGTGGTAAAGAGGTTTGAGGAGTTGATACATGAACAATAGAAACCGGAGCTGCCGATACTCCAAAAGTAGGTGGGGTAGATTGAACATAAGTTGTAGTAGTTGCAGCAGCAGTTTGAGGCGAAGTTCGAGGTGAACTAGGCCCAGATTGATGAACTACACCAGGTGCAAAAGTTTGAACAGTAGGCTGGACAGGTTGCTGGGTTGGACCAGAAACCAAAGGTTGTCCAGTTTGACTTGATAACTACACATTAGGTTGCAAAATTTGTTGAGTTTGAGATGGATCCCATACCATGTTCATTCCAGGGTATGGACCCATAAAAGGTTGAGCATATTGAGGACCATAACCGAGTTGAGTGTAGGGCTGATAATTGAGAGGTACATTTCTAGCTCCTTGTACAAGTGGTTGACCAGAAGGCGGTTGGAAACCTTGAGTTGGGTACTTACCTTGAGGTTGATAACCTTGAGGCATGTGCTAAAACTGGGATTGACCTTGAGGTATATATTGATACTGGGGTTGACCTTGAGGTATGTACTATCCTTGAGGTTTCCCCCCAGGCGATAACCGACTACCTTGAGGTTGCCCCCTAGGTTGTAATTGAGTACCTTGAGGTTGCCCCCCATGCAGTAACTGACTACCTTGAGGTTGCCCTCTAGGCGGTAACTAACTACCTTGACGTTGCGGATTTGGAATAGTACCAAACATCATAAGAATTTCTTCTACGCTCAACAGTTGAATTCCATTATTACCAGCTGATATCCTATGTTTAATTGGTTGAGGAGATGCTCCTGAAAAAGTACCAGTGAGTGACTGATACCTAAAATAAATAGAAGGACCCCCATATAAAAATGTTTCTGGTGTTTGGGAAAACATGGATGACCATTTCGACATATTCAAAGGAGGATAATAACATTTAGGCATAGGATGCAAAGGAATTCAAGGTGGTGGAAAAATAAGACCCGAGTTTTGTAAAAAAATCGTCAATGATATGTACCAAGCGTCACCCCTAAAAGGACTGTAGAAAAGTGATTCATGCTCCCTAAGTTCTAAAGTCGGATGATTTTCAGGGAGAGTTGTATCTTCGTCCAAACCAACAAGTTCTCCAATAGAAATGAGTCTAGAAGGAAGATTTTGGGTAATGATACTTCCTATCTTGGGTGAACCAAGAGCACTAGAAGTTGGAGAAGTAAATCTTGAAGATGGAGTAGCAGCAGGTTCGGTTTCAGGCTCAGAAATTTCAGGTTCTTCAATTAATTCACTAGTAGGAGAAATACTACCAGTAACTTCATAAAATGAAATGGTTCAAAAATATACTCTGTTGCTTGAACTTGATAATCAGGATGAACAATTAAAGATGACTCTCTAACTTCCAATGACCCAACTCTACTTTCACTAGGTGATATAAGAGCTTGCAGCCCTTCAAGCGGGTTTGGTGTATACTCGGGAGGTTGCCCCTAAAGTCTATGGGATTGTCTCGGTAATTTATCCACGATTAAGTATTTAATTACTTCACATGAAAACAAAGAAAATCTCAAGAAAACCACCTAGAGTCTCTAAAGAACCAAACAATTGAACCACATGCCTAAAAAATCTAAGAGTTCAAACCACACACAAACAGTAACTTTCCGTACCAAAAACACTAGTTGGTGATGACATCCAACATCGTAGAATTAAATACAGAAAGGGTGGTTGGAACAATTACCCCGGCAACCTGTTTAATGAAACACACTGGCACAAGTTTCTTCACAAAACCATCTCGAGTGAAGAGAACCCCCCCCCCGAGAGTCCAAGTGAGTCTAGTCGACATCTACTCCAGGTACAGTGAGACCCGTCCTTCACCGTCACCTTAGGAAATAATCTTAAGTTTATGGACACTAAGGTTACCAACAGTAACAAATACAACTAGAGGAATAGTCTACGATATGATCTATGTGCAAGGGCAGAGTAACAAATCTCAATCCCCTTGAAGGCTCCTCGACATGATTAATCCAAGGTTTACCAACAAGTGACCCCAGGCTCCTCGACAATGGTTAATCCGAGGTTTACCGTTTATAATACACACAAATCTTCTATCTTTCCCAATGAGACAAACTTGATTGTCTCAAAGGTTTAGACATGATCTTGTGATTGACTCCTTTAAGAGGAGCTTCCCAGATTATATCAATTACAATTGGATTTATTTCCTACCACAAGATATAGCTACTTGTTTGTTTTAACTATCTTGGATAGTTAATTACTCCCTACTCCAAGATACTAGCCTAAGCTATATTGGTGATAAGAGCCCTAGAAATAAAAATATTGCTAGATCAATTTTAATTAAGTGTTACTTTTATGGGTTGTTTCTTAATTCAATAGGTATGGAGATGAAACTTTGATGGTGTGAAGACTCAACTCCAAAAACACTAAAAAATGCACCTAAAATGATAAGCAATTCATTCTTCCTTCAATGAATTTCTAGTTAAAAGAAAGAGTTGAGAATGCAATTCTTTGAAAAACAAATCTTTCCTTCAACATGTAAATGAAAAGAAAATCCTTTTGTCTTTTTCAATAAACTCAAAATGAGACTACTAATTATGCTCACAAAAAATCCATTTTCTTTTTCAACACTCAAAACTACAGAAAACAATTCTTTCAAAAGAGATTCTACAATTTCTAGAAAACACTAATCTTGAGATCTAAAAACTTCTAAAAACCTAATAGAAATAAAGGCTTCAAATCTTTTTGAGGACATTTTACTTAGTTATCTAGTAAACTAAGGATTAATTCGTTCAGAATAACAAATCAATCAAAAAACACCTAACTATGTTTTCTTTTGTAAAAATGAAATTCAAAACTTATGACCAAGTTCGTTCAAATATTTGCAAAGAGAAAACGAAATCTATTTCTCACCAAGGGCAGATTTCACAAACGAGCTAGACTCATCAAGAAGACAAAAAGACATCAGGGTGATCTAAGGCTTCTTAGGCTTCTAATCTTTGAGTCACTACAGAGACCGAGTGAAAACCAATCCAGGCATGCAAAACTTCTAGAAAATCATCTAAAACAAAAACACCAATGGAACTTATTCACAAACAATTTTTGACATAACACATGCAGATCTAGGTAGATACTAAAAGTCATAAATAAAACCTAAACTTAATTGGAATAAAACATTCTAGGTTTTTCAAAAAAATTGACAGGGTTCGCAGGCTTCTAGTAGAACCAAATGCGGTACCACTCTGTGCACTAAAGGAACAATGCGGAGATGCCTGCACTGTCTTGCAAAAAGAGAGTGTGGTCCTCTTTAAAATTTTGAAAAAACAAAAAATAATCCAGATCCTAAAAGCTACCCAATCCCACACACATCAAGAAAAAACCAGAAACAAGGACAAGTTTCTCAAGTCAAAGACAAAGGAAAATCAACAAACCAAATTCAGATCCCTAGTGGAGTTGCCAATTTGTTGGTCGGATAAATCGATCTTGCGGACAAGGCTGATCTCCCTAGTATCAAGATATATCTAGCAACAAGCAGGACAAGCAATCTACCTTTCTCTAAACATATTGCGATTCATTAATAAAAACTATAGAGGTGTTTAAACCCTACCTTAAGTCCAACGCTAGTTTGTAGCATCCATCCTTCAACTGTCCGAAAAAGTTTCCTTTAGAGAACCTGCAATCACAAACAAGCACACATCAAATAGCACCTGCATAGCTAATATAATAAATCATGTTCATTATGGGGATCAAGGAATCCATAAAATAAACCATAAAACACAGCTTGTTGAGAAAAATAAACTTGATTGTATTAACTTTTAAATAGAAGAACTTTACAACCTTCGGTGCCTTGATGCTATACAAGCTCTTCCTAGGGTCCAAAACAGGAATCTCCTCTACTTTAACAAGCCTCAAACTCTTCCAAATGAGATCAAAGAGGTATGTGATCTCTCCTCACAAAAGCTCAATTAGGAAGACTAAGTTCCAGCAACATTTCACCTCAAAAATATTCAGCTTTCAACCCCCCGAGTAACCAGCACAATGCTTCATTTTATAGTGCAAAGGAAGGAGGTTACAGGTCCACCTATGAAGGGATAGAGTCCTCCTTCAAAGGGATAAGCTCCTCACATCAAGGGGTTAGCTCATTAAGCTATGGGATGCATGAACCTTTGAGGAGTGAACTTGCCACCTCAAGATTCCTTCTAGAACCTTCTAGAAATGAGTCAAAGTGAGTTTTCAAGAATATACTTGTGCCTTTTAAATTTTACAGGTGTCCTCATCCATAACACAGAGACAGAGCGGTCAGGTGCGCAGGGGACATGACCATTAGGTGTGGGACCATAGGTAATCCTAAGAGAAAGTGCAGAACCAGAGTTTTAGAGACTTTTAAGGGATTTCTCTTATTTTCAAGGCTTGATATGAAGAACTGAGGTTTAAGAATTACAGAGGAAAGTATGAGTGGTGATAGACTCACATAGATTGCAGAATGTCAAGGTGAAAATTTTTGTGCAACAGTGGCTTCGATGGTAAATTTTGAAGTTGAAGCCTGAAGAGAAGGCCCTAAGCTTCAAAAGTTTCACTATCAATAAATATCACTAAATCAGCAAAGAAAAAGGAAAGTTGCAGAGTAAAATTGCAATAATTCAGAAGGCCATTGATCTACTAATTCTTAACATTTCACCAGGAAATTCCATCCCCAAGTGCAGCCACTGTTATGTTCCTATACCAATAGGTGTCATAATTTTTGAATATCTGAGGTTAAAACTGTAATATGTACAAACCTTTGCTTTCTACAAATGTTTTCCATATTCAAAAAAAAAAAATGTAAAGAGGGTATGTCCTAAAAGAAAAATCAAAGGACAAAAAGAGTAAAAATGGTCAAAAAATATGAAAAATGAACACCAAGGAAAAGGAAAAAGACCATGAAAGTGTGCAAGCCCAAATGCCACTACTACTTACTTTTCTGTGTAATAATGATTATGTTCAACTTTTTATTCATGCTACAATCCATGGTATTGAAATAGTTTAATCTTGGTTATTCCATGTTTTGAATTTCATGCTTAGAGATAGAGAAGAAGATCTGACCAAACTGTTTAATCTTGGCAGATAAGTAGATAGGTAGAGTAAATAAAAGGTGCTCAATTGTTTAATTTGAGCCCTTGGATGTAATAAGGATAGACTTAAATAGATATTTATTATAAAAGAAAATAAAAATGTTTGATAATGGTTTTCCAGCTTAAGTGCACCCTAATAAAGATTAGAAAAAATGGTAGGATGACTAGATGGGTAAGTAGTTGCATGGTTGCAGAATTCCGATGAATGATTAGTTAAGATCATGTCATTTACTTTTATCATCAAGTTGATAAAGTATGGATGATAATTGAAAAGTTACATAAATTCAAGTGATTAATTTCCCCATTCATTTTAACCTTAAGTTTACTAATTTCCCACAAGTAAAGACAAAATACCTAAAACCTTAAGCTAAAGGGGCTCAGAGCATTTCTTTGACTTCTGGAGGGAGCAGACCCTTGGCCCAATAACTTATAGGGTCTAAGTATTAGAACCCCCTCACCAACATTCACCCCCTTCATAATTCACTCAATTCCTCTAAAAAATCCCTTTTCCTAAGGTAGAATCACCATTTTCCTAGGGAACAAAAACCAACAAATACGCATTTAGCCTAAGTTATAATGTGAAAAGCAAATAAATTCAATATACATTATACTTGGCACATTTTTATTTTCCGCTTTCATTTCATAATTGACTTCTAAAATTATTTATTAAATCTTGAAAAACACCCCTTTCCCTATGTATTTATTAAAAACCCCGTAATGTTAATATCCCGCCCTGTAGTTTGAAAAATAAAGTTTTTATTAAAAACATTATTAAATGTATTAATTAGTAGATCAATGACCAATTAAGAATCATAACCCTACGCTGAATAAAAAGGGTTAATTAATCAATGAGTGATTATTTAATAACCTGTTCCACCTATGAAATCGCCCTCGACTTCGTTAAGCCTCCGTAACCCTTCACTAATTAATCCTTCCGCTCATTGAAACCCTGTCGGGCCCCTCTGTTAAACTCCATGTTAGATCATTTCCTCGATCATCATGCGATCTAACCCTTTTTAATCCAACGATCGACACTCATATTGGGTGGCCTCTGAAGGCCGACCTTTACCCACCCGATATGGGTGGTTTCACTTTTCACCCCACTGCTATGTGGCGCCCGAAGAATGGCATCGAGTGGCCTTCCTCCAAAACCACTTTATCCCAAAAAGAGGTGTGATGAATTCCACTTACCACCTCCACTACACGCCAAAATGTCACATCCCTTGTTGGCGCCAACTGTCCTTTCCCCATGTACTTGCCAAAGTCATTGACTTTACGAATAAACCAAAAAACTTATATTTTTTTCATTTTATCATGAAAAAAGAACATTCTGACCTCCATGCAAGCACAGAGTATGTGCAACCGTTAAACTACAACCAACTACCAACTTACTGAACCTATTGAAACTCTTGACCACCTTTTAGTCGCATGCGCTTCCTGCAAACAATGCACAATCGCCACTACTCTGTTCAAAATCCAAAACTAGGTATTTACCCCAAATTCACTTACAAAACTTGTTTTCTTACCAAATTTGAACTAAATTGCTTCAAATACTAAGTAATTTTGGTAAGTTAAGTTGCTTGGTAACTCTAAAATACCCTGAAATAGACTAGTTTTTCCCAATTTCACTGAAACCCTTTGCCCTCGTCCTTGAATCCACAAGAAGCAAGGATGGATGCCCCAATTTCATTAAATGTCACGCTCATCTCTAATCCTCATAGATACTTAGATCACCTTCCCCTGGCAGACAAGGACTTTCAGATTAAAGACATCATTTTTGAAGAATCCCTGTTGAAATTATACTGCAGGCACAGAGACTAGTATTTGAACCATGCAAACAAAATAGGTCTTTGGGAATCAAACTTTCCCAAGTACCAGTTCCCCAACATCGATATCTTCCCAGAAATTGTTCACTCTTGTCATGCGAGCTAAAATCCCAACTTAAGAGCAGTAATGTCCCTAGACCAGACAATGCTTTTCACTATCACCGCTGAGTCCATAAATGAGATGTTGTAGTTACAACCTGGTCAAAACCTCACTCCGCTTTCCATTGTAGACTTACTTGATAGATTCCCCAAGCTCCCCCAGTCCAAAAGTGCTCAAATACTCCAGAATATTATTGTAGAAGAGAAACACATACCAAAGGATCACCCTCCTTACGTGCCATCCTTCTTTTCTCAGCTTGGTAAAGACATCATATCAATGATATCCAGTATTCTAATCTATACTATTGGTGAATATGTAGATGGGATTATTTTTGCCTACATGTCCATTTTCACCCCTGGGCAGCCTCCTTCCATCATGTTTGACTATGCAAAATTCATCTCAAACAAAATCCATGATCAGTTCATGAGGTTGGAAAACGAGAGAGTATTCAAATACTCAGCTGCGTTATACCATCTATTTCTTTACTATCAAGCTGACAAATTTCCATTCCCTATTCAGAAGCTTAACACTAAGGGAAATCCTAGATTAGTGGTCTTCTGGACCCCTCTATTCCACAAATATGAATCTCCATATCCATATATAGATTTTATAGATTTATTTGTGCATCTAGTGGCTACTGTGCTAATAGGAAGTCCTCCTCCACGAATCAGTGCATGGATCATGAGGGTCCTTCATTTATCCAAACAATACAAAATAGGAGATTGGTATTTATACCAAAAACACACAGAGATTAGAATATATGGTTGTGAATTTCCACCTTACAAACTGCCAAAATACCTCCCCATGAGGTCATTTTCCCTGGAGTACTACAGGCAAATAATCAACTCTGATGAAGTGAATTTTGTGAAAGCCAAGAAGAAAGCTCATATTAGGATAAAAGACCAGCTAGGCCCCTTTGTGTGTAATAATAGAGAAGATGGGAGGGTTGTAGATGAAATTCTTCAAGGGATCAAACTCAAACAAAGTTTCATCTAGAATTATGACCCCTTTGATGTCATTTGTAATAAAAGACAGAAAAAAAAATTGTCCCCTTACATCCACCAAAAGATTCCTGAAATTGAATAGTACGCGCATCGACTTGAATGGATGGAAAACACTTTAGTAGACTTAGATAGAAAAGAGGTTGTTGTTGATAATATATTGTTTGATTTAGACAGAAGGCTTGATGAGGGTTCATTTGTACAGGTGCCAGGGTATACTCAATGTCAAAGGCAATCACAAGGTCACAGTGGGAAAACAGCAGAAGAAGGGCCATCAGGGCAAATAGTAGAAGAAGGGCCATCAGAGCAAATAGGGCCATCAGAGCAACCGAGACCTTTAGAGTAGCTAGAGGAATCTGAGCAACCGGAAATTTCAGAACAACTTACTCAGCCAGAACAAAACATGAGCAATCCTCCTATTTTACAAACTCCTCTAAATGAGGAGAGGAACCTTAAAAGAGATAGAGAGGATGCCACTCCTTCCAGCAGACCTATTGTTCAGACCTATATCAAGAGTCAAAGGCTAAACCAATTCTCAGAATGGGAGTATACTGAGGAGACAGTAGCGACTACAGGTGCAGAAAGAGAAGAAAGCATGCATACTACTACTTCAGGAAGTACACAAGAACCTTCCACCTCACATGCTCAAATGTTGGAAAGGAAAAAAAGTGTGGAAGTATCCTCCTTCAGGGATCCTACTGGCTAGAGCCTAGATATCATAGAGAAATATAAAGAAATCAAGGCCAGGAATGAAAGGTTAAAGGCCTAAAGTTATCCACATTACCTGAAAATGGGTCCCACAAATCAAACAAGGCTAATGTCAACCTTTGACATAAAGGAAGGTAAGATGCAGATGAGTTTTCTGAAACCAACTACACATCAACCTAGATCAATGGCAGATATCTAAAAAGAGATTTTGAAGTATTGGTGAAGGAAATCCATCTTATTGACCAAATATAACTACACAAGAAAACTGGTGAAATGGTTTATTCCAACTTGACTAGCAAGGCATTGCAACCCACCAACTCCAGAATTCGTTGAATAATATATCAGCATAATTTCAGTTGGAGAAGTCCTCTTCACAAGCCAAGGGCACCAGAATAAAGTCCTTAGAGGACTTGGTCATAGAACTGGGACATGATCCCAAGGATGTGAAAGCTGCAGAAAAGCTTATCAAAAATAAAAATGATGACATAGCTGCATTGAAGAAGCAGCTCAAAATTCCTCCTCTTCATCATCCTCAAATAGCTGAAGTAATGGAAACCAAGAAGGAGGAAGAGCTTATGGACTTGGTCCTAAAGCTTAATGAACAACTCAAAGAGACAGAGAAGGAGTTGGATAACTTGACACAGTGTAAACAGAGTGATTTGTCCACCACTCCTCAAACTGTAATTCCAACAGTCTCCATAGCAGTACCCTCCACAATGGCTACTACATTAGCACCAACAATTCCACCAGCTACTGCTCTTCCAATTACAGGTACATCAACAAGCACAGAGACACCAATAGAAAAGACTGCTGAATTGATCAAGGCCATGGAAGAAATGAGCATCCAGGCCACTGAGCTTAAGAAACTTAGAGAACAAGTGTCAAGTTTAGAAACTAATTGTAAACTTGCACAAATACAATAGAAAGAAGAAGCTCAAAAGAATCAAAGAATGGGAGAAAGAATCAGAGTCCTTGAAAAGGACTTGACATTGCAACAACCACTGGAAGACATGAAAGAAATTATTTGGGCCAACATCATTGATTACATCAATGATGTTTGGCCATCTATTCAAGTTATTTTTGAACAGACTGAATTAGTCAAAGTGGCCACGGAAGAAATCCACAAGACAGTGGAAGAATTGGGAGATAAACTTGAAGAATCCAATAAATTGATAACATTATTAAACAAAAAAAATAGGTATCAACTTGATGAACTATAAATAGAAGATAGAACAAAAACAATCATAGAAGTCAAAAAGGATCTCACCAAAAGGTACTTGATGCTCAATATGGAGAAAAGGTGCCAAAGCATTCAAATTGATATTGACAGCCTTATGACAAAGTATGGAATTTTGAGAGAAAAAGGACTCCCTAGTCCTATGGTAACAAATGACAAGCTAATGACTCAGAGTGATTACATTGAAAGACTGGACAAGTTAACCAGTAGCCAAGCTAGTACTTCAGGGGTAAAAGCTTTGCCCACTGGCAAAGTACTATATCATAGTCTTGAAAATTTGCTTTATATAAAGCATAAGGTCAAGCACTTGTTTACAAGCAAGCCAAATTTTTCTAAGTATACAGAAGCTGAAAAAATATACAGAAAGATGATAAGAATGAAATTCCCTGACAGTGAATGGTGGACACAACTGACAAATTTACTATAAAGTTATTGTAGTAAATCTACATGGTAAAACATGGTTGCCATGTAAAACAGGTAAGACGGGATCAAAGCAGAACAGGTAAAGAGTATCGGTAGGTAGAAGATAAAAAGTGATTCCAGGACACAACTAAAAAGCAACTGAAAGAACCAAATCTGAATTACAACAACCAGCACAATCACAATAAAAGGGACAGTAAGAAAACAATTCTCCCTCTGTCTCTATCTTCGTGTTGAAGATATTTTTTTGTTTCCTAGAATAATTTTCATATTGTTATGAGATATTTTGTATGAATGTTTATATAAATACTTCACAATTTGAAGTAATTAGTGTGAATTAAAGTACATTTATGTCGACATTTTATTTTTGAGCTAAGGAGCTATTGTACTCAAGGTTGGATTGGTTTAGCTGGAAATGAAATAAATTTAAGGACATTTCATTGGATTTTTGTGCACAGTTGGAACAAATAATTATTATCTCTTCGTTTTTGAATATTGTATTCTCTTCATGTTAATAATATTCATATGTGTTTCTTATAAAATATGTAAAGTAAACAAGGAATGATATCTCAGAATTAGCTTAAATGTGCTTTGTTTTAACTGTTTACTTTCTATATGTTTTCTACTAAGCTATCTTAGTCTGGGAATTCTTAATTGCTCCCTTACTTCCGTAGTTTACCCACCCTTTGGTCCATAGTGAAGGATTCTTCATTGCCCTTTGCTACTTATCGTCCTTCCTTTCTTCAAATTAATCATGGTTAAGGATTCTTCATTGCCCTTTGCCCTGGTTAGGACTACTTCATCCATTTAAACCTACAGATTTTCTTTTGTTGTGCTAGCCTGCCCTGTGGACTCTTACCTTAGTGATAGATCAGATCCAATAAACCTTTCTTGATTGACTTCATAGCCCAATGGCCTAAATACTTGCTATGCCCATATGTCTTCTTAATTCCACCACCCAATAAAAAAAAACTAAGAACTAGCCTAAAATCTTATTCAAAACAAAGTTAAATTATAAAGAGAGAGCCCTATCTGGACTTAGGTTGGCTAGAACCCGAGTCTAAAAGATTAGGTTTGTGGTTACCTCAGACTATTCCTTCTTTGATAACTTCCAAGGAAAAAATATGAGTGATAACACCTATCAAGGGACCTAATGGTAAGATCAAGTTCCAATGTCCCTTATACATGATGCACTATATCACTCACTAGATCATCAGTAGACATAGGCATGGAATAGGTGGCCACATAATTATCCTGTGGTGGGGGTGATACCACTTGTATACAAGGACCATTTTCATAAGATGGTTGATTG
This sequence comes from Pinus taeda, assembly GCA_000404065.3. Taxonomy (NCBI): domain Eukaryota; kingdom Viridiplantae; phylum Streptophyta; class Pinopsida; order Pinales; family Pinaceae; genus Pinus; species Pinus taeda. The sequence goes on from APFE031099584.1 coordinate 16,172, forward strand.
GGAGTTAGATTAGGACCAATGAATGAAATTTGATCAATGGCAATAATTCTTCCTTCATGAGGGAAACATATGACATGAAAGAGAGAAGAGACAAGAGATTCCATGCCATAAACATAGCAATGGCTGAGGAGTAAATTAAAATCCAAAGGGCCTTGGAAAACCATCACATAAAGATAGAAGATTTTTCCTCCCAAAGTAATAGGCAACTTAGGAAGGATCCCTAATGGTTGATTGGTTCCTATGTTAAAAGCTAACAAATTTTAGGTAACAGGTACAAGCTGTGGAGAACCTAAAGCTTTCCAAGTAGTTGAAGACATAATACTAATAGACGCGCCTTCATATATGATTGTGCTAGGTACATGTATTTTATAAGCCTGTACTATGATATGAAAAGGCGCATAAGAAGGAAGATGATATCCTGCTAGTCGACTCCAGTCAAAGAAAGTGACTAAACTACTTGGAGAGGGAGACATCATAATGGAAGAACTGCCCTCTTGCATTACGGGAATAGGAGGATCACCCCCTATACCATGGGAATAGGAGTATTGCTCCCCTATATCATGGGAATATGAGGATCGCCCCCCTGTATCATGCAAATAGGAGGATTTCCCCCTAATTCTTGGAATATGAAGAAGCTAGAAGAACTTGAGAAATATGAACTTCATTCTCTATAGGATAGATACAATCAACTAAAGGTGGAATTAGGTCAACCATTTCCTCAAATAATGGTTAGTCAGAAATGGACTCATGAGATTCATTTTTAGAGAGAGTGGGATTGACCAAAGATGAGTTCTTATAAATCACTTGATCAACTAGTGGAGGATCAAGGGAAAGCTTCTAATAACCAGTCGAAAGACTAGGTTGACAAGCAATAAGGTTATCCAACACTTTTGAGGCTTCATCCATACGATGAAAAAGGTGAATAAGATGATTTACTTCACATAACCTACAGGGAAATTTGACTTTTCCCTTTTTCCCATGGGCTTTACTATTACTACTCGAAGGTTTGTCACCAACATGATCTCCATAAGATGATGACAATGGTTGTTTTTATCTAATGGACCATATTTCTAATACCTTGGGAATACCAGGGAAATCTCAAAGAAGGTGGTCACCCTTACAAATCTGGCAAGGTAATATCACTTTATGGGGTTGATTGGAAGATTTATCAAATCAATTGCATATGTAGCAATGGCCTCCTGGTTGGCCCTTTGCTTATTTTTCTTCTTCTTAATATTAATTTTCTTCTTCTTTTGATCCACCTGGTTACAACCTTGTAGGTTTTCACCAGATGAAGAGGAAGAAGAGGAAGAAGATCGAAAATGTGAAGAAGGAAAAAAGTCAAATTTGGGCTCAACCAAAGGTTGACACTATTCAGATGGAGGAGAACCCATTTGAGGAGAAGTTTGGACATTCAAAACCATAGGAATCGAAAATAACCAAACCGATAGACCAATGGTAAATCCAGGAAGGGACAACATTTCCATATAGGGAGCACCAACATTTCCAATAGAAGGAAAATGACTAGGATTCCCATCACAGGGGTTTCCTTGGTTGGTAGACTCAGGAACTGTTGCCATTAGTCTCAACGTAAGATGTACTAAGGATTATTTCCACAGGAAGGATATTATTCCGCGATCAATTAATTTTAAAAATTAAGAACAGATAAATCAAAAAGGGGTAACTAGGCATAAAGGTGTACCAAGCAATTGTGAACTACAATATAAACCTTGGAAAAACAAAGACTTAATGTACAGTAGCCAATATCTCTGAATGTTGTGTTTGGTGTATCACGGTATACAAGGTGGAAAACTCAGTTACCTATGGATGGAAAGCAACTTATAAGGGGCTCCGAAAATATACGCGATGGTACATGGGAGTACAGTTTATAGTAGTGTGATCTAATGCATAACTGTTCGATGAGAGCATTCCCATATACTTACCATGCATGGAGGACCTCCTATATACCCAAAAGTACTGGAGAATGGTCCTATACACTTTCGTATGTGGAACAGGATTTCACCCCCGGGATACAACGTGGGAAAATAATGAAAACTCCTACGTTTAATGATGTTGAAACTTGTCTCTAACCTAGACCTCTAAATTTTTTTCATTAATGACAAATTCTCCTTAGGTTAATTGAGGTAAATTTTAAGTTGATATTCAATTAAGTTTTGGTTTTAAGGCTCAAAGATTGTTGTCAATTGAAAACCTATGATGCAACTATCATGATAAAATGATTCTTTCCGTTTCAATGAAATATAATCTAGTAAGGGAAGAGATTCAAACAATGATGCAACAATGAAGAATGCAACAAACAAAGCTTTCTTACCTAGATCTTTCACTTTCACTTTCCAAATACAACCACTAAAAGTGAAATGATTTCAAATTTTCTTTAAGTGAATGAGAATGCACTCGATGCACTTTTAGCTTTCAATCACTAAACATTATAACCTATGTCCAATGATAAATCTCAAAAAATGACTTTTCAATGCATTGTGATCTAATGCACTTTTACGAAAAGTAAATTATGAGATGAAAACCAAATGAATGCAAAATCAATTTATTTATGGTCTCAAAATAACTAATAATGCTCAAACAACAACAAATCAATATTCCTTCCAAAGATACAAGCAACAAGCAACAATTTTAATTGAGTCAAAGAATCAAAGACTCAACCAAAATTTACTTTCACCACTTTAAACAATGGGAAGGACTTTTACACACCACAAAGGAACTAACACAAATCAAAGAAAATTCAATGCATGCAGAGCAAGAGGATGAACTTAGAGATCAGGATACACTAGGATTTTTAGCAGAAACCCTAAAAAATCTCAATTTTAAATATCAACACCACTTTACATAGCAAAATTTGTGCTGACACGTTCATTAGCACTACTTTACATAACAAAACATTTCCTGGCAGCACTACTTTACACAACAAAATCTGTGTTGGATGAGAAAATGGACCAGCACGAGTAGACAGTGGAAGACAAGGTTTCCAGCGTGAATGTACTAGGAAAAATCAGCACTACTGTAACTGATAAAAATGCGATGAGTGAGGAAACTTTAGGGAAAACAAGTATATCTTGAAAAAAACCCTAGGCCTGATACCCTAAATGACCAATTACTTAGAGTACAAAATCAAAGGCAATCAAAACCAAGGATCATTGAAAGGTAGTCAAACTAATCAAAGTGGCCAAATACAAAAGGAGGGTTGAAAGGGCTATAGGCTCCCCAATGGAGTTGCCAATTTGTTAACTAAGCAATCCCTTCTATAGATAGAAGTGATCGCTCTAGTCCAATGAGTGGATCTAGTAACAACCAAAACAAATACATGCAAAATTCTCCTAGTTTAAATCAGAATTACATGAGAGAGGAAAGATAGCCTACCTCACCCCTATGTAGTCAGTTTTCAAAGTCAAGCTTGATCTCCTCTCTTCCAAGCCCAATCCTCACTATTCTGTTGTGAACGAATACCTACATGAGATATCAAACAAAGACAAAAAAGGAAAAACATAGTATACTCATTCTAATGTAAACCATACAACATATCAAGGAGAACCATACTAAGAAAGTGGTCATTTACACACTTATGGAAAGTAAACATTCATTGTATTTATAATAAACACAAGAGGGAATCATACAATCACTGCCTTGATGTTGGAAACCTCCTTCGAGATGGGCTTCCAAGTCCAAGCCAAGACTTCTCAAGCTCTCCTTTCACCCTCACAAATTGGCAGAAATTAGGCACAATTTAGAAGTAGCATGACCAATCTAATCTAACCAACCATTTGAGGGTATAAGGGAATGTATTTATAGGGAAGGAGAGGGAGTTAAGGATCCAAAAAAGGGGGAAGAAGGTCCAAATCTTAAGTGGAAGATACCTAAAGGTAGGATCAAGGACTCAAAATGGGAGAACTCGACAATATCCTTATTCAACAATAACTAGCTCGCCATTCTCAAGGCTTCTAGCATGGGAAGCTTCTCCTCCATTTTTGGAGAAAATTCCTGAAGAGGACCAAGGCGGTTTTTCATTTAAATTCTCGTGCTGGCAACGCCATCTATTATTTATGTAGAGGGTTACCAGCACAGATTTTACTGGTAATAGTAGCATTGGGTTGGAAAATAGGGTTTTTTGACAATCTCTTCCAAAACTAATTCAAGGCATTTCTTCTTCTTTTCTTGAGGAATGCTCTGATCAATGTTTTTCATGTTGAATTCATTGACAACTTTTGTTGCGTTACGACATTTTGGGAAAAATTTGACAGCTAAGGGTATGAGATAGGGAGTGCAAAACATTATTGTATAGCATGAGCCATAACTCGAGAAGGGGAGAAATAAGTGGAAGCAGATTATTGATGCATAACCCAGTGCCATCGTTTCCACCACCAAGGTCTAGAAGAATGAGCCTAGGGATCCAGAGTAGTGGTAGCTTTTATTCCACTCTCAAATGTGGGTGAAGGATTCTCTGTTGTAGTTCATTTGTCGACAGTTAGAGCCAAAATAACCTCATCTCATCATAGGTCATTAAGCCATTGGGCCTATCAAACACACCACACCCACAACCATATACCATCTGGTGGCTCCCCTAAGGATGAGATCTCTGTGCTAGCCAACAGTGCCACCTTCCCTACAACATCAAGCCCTTCACATATGAGATACTATGTGATATTGATCCTCTTAAATTTTGTGATGTTTTATTAGGCCAACCATATTTGTGGAAGTTTCATATTGTGCATGAGTCTAGGCCTCGAACTGTTATTATTATTTTGGGCAGGAAACTTTACAACATATCGAACGTAGCCCTATCTACCACCATCTCTTTGACCTCTGCTAAGCAATGTAGTAAGATTATCCCCTAAACGAGGAATTTGTTTTCTTTCTGATTCATTCTCAAAGTAAGGGAGATATTTTGGCCACATCCATGGCCCTTGGAAAGGATCCCTCAACGTAGCAGAAGCAAGTTAATATGGCCATGGAAGAATACAAGGATGTCTTCTTCTCACCCATAAGAGTACCCTTGCATTGTCAGGTCAAGCATTCAATTAATCTAACTCTTGAAGCTCCTATACCCAATGGGACAATATACCACGACTCTTTTTTGGAAAGTGAGGAAATCAAGCAACAGATCCAGGAGCTGCTACAAAAAGTGCACATCCGACCAAGCTTCTCATCTTGTGGGACCCTAATTGTAGTCATACAGAAGAAGGATGGGACCTATAGACTCTTTATTGATTATCAATCACTGAATAAACTTATTGTTAGGAATAGGTACCTAATTGCATGTATTGATGACCTTCTCGACAAGTTCAAAGGGGGAAAGTACTACAACAAGATTGATTTGAATTTTGAATATCACCAAGTTCCAAGAGAGCCCACAGATGTATGGAAGACTTCCTACAAATAAAAGGAAGGACTTTTTGAGTGGTTGGTCATGCCCTTTGAGTTGACAAATTCCCCTGCAAATTTTATGAGGATGATGGATAATATGTAGTGGCATTTCACCGACTCATTCGTGGTTGTATATTTGGATCAAACCTTCATCTTCAATAAGAGTTGGGCAAAGCACTTGCAACATATTTTCCAGGTCCTTCAAACCTTGTGACAACATAATTTATGTGTCAACCTAGAGAAGTGCACCTTTGGCACGAACCAGGTCTAATATTTGGGCTACATGATCGATGAGCAAGGCGTGCATGTGGATACAGATAAGATCCAAGTCATTTGAGATTGTCCAACCTCGACAACTATGACAGAGCTTCGTAGCTTCTTGGGCCTTGCTAATTTCTACCAGAGATTCATTTTGGCGTTCTCTCATATCACTTGACCCTTGACTCAATTTACCAAGGGCACAGAAAAAGTGAAGCTTCTTTTGTTTGAGTTACACTAGAAGGCATTCATTGGACTAAAACACCACCTTTTCTCTACCCCTATCCTCACCTTGCTAGACCTATAACAACCATTTTACATTGATACATATGCCTCAGATTATGCTATTGGTGCAGCCCTCACTAACCAAGGGCACCTGGTCTTCTATCACAATGATAAACTCTTTGATATTGTTCATAGTTACCTCACCTATGATAAGGATATTTACTCTAAAGTGCAGTCTTACTGACAATGGAAGCATTATATTCTAGGGCAGGAGACAATCATCCACACAGATCACTGACCTCTTCAATTTATGCAGAAATAGGGGAAGTTTCAAAACGATCACCATCAGAAATGGTCCACATACCTACAATAATTCCATATGGACATAAAGTACAAGAAGGGAAGAACCAATCATGTTGTTGGATACCTCATTGAATACCCGATTGTGGCATTGAGTACATTTCTCACCTCTTACGGGCATGGGACCTCTGGATGGCCACAACTATATGAATGTTGTTCAAAGTTTGTCGCCACCTATAAGATGCAGATGGAGGGTGTTACACAAAAATATCGTCACCTTGATTATTTGCAGTCAGTATGGGTCTATCACCACCTATACCAGCCTCCTAAGCAAGTCTCAAACCTCAGCTCTTCAAAACAAGCTTTGGAAATGAGAGAAAGACATCAAAAAGCAATGTAACTTTGGTTCTGCACTTTCTCTCATTTTTGCCTGCGGGCCCGCACCCTTTGTTTAGAGTACCTGCGTACTTATACGCTCTTCATGTAAAGGGGAGGCTGCGTACCCCTGTGAAAGTCAAAAGGCGCAATTTTTATCTTAAAAAACTCACTTTGGGTTAAATCTAGATGATTCTAGAAGGAATTTTGATGTGGATTGTTCGCTCCAAAGTGGTTCATGCATTCCAAAAGAGAAGGAGCTAATCCCTTGTTAGGAGGAGCTATCCCTTTGAAGGAGGATTCTATCCCTTTAAAGGAGGACCTAGTAACTTCCCTCCATTGCACTATAAATTGAGGCATTGGGTTAGTAGCTAGAGAGATTAGAAGCTGAACATTTTTTAGGGTAAATGCTGGTGAAATCAAGACTTCCTATTTGAGCTTAAGAGGAGAGATC
>APFE031099592.1:8810-34506 GCA_000404065.3 Pinus taeda
TCCTTGAATGGGAAGTAGTTTGCCACCCTTCCATGGAAGTTTCCAAGTGATAAAGCCAAATCCATGATTAATGTGATTGATATTATATTTTCCTCTTTCATCTATAAAAGCTTGTCTCCATGCCTTAAGCAAGCCAGTGGCAGTGCTGGTGCTGAAAGGAAGATATCAAGAGATTAGAGTTGCAAGAGCCTTATTTATGTCCATAAGGCTTAACCTAAGTGAGGAGATCTTGTCACAAAAGAGAGAGAGGCTTGTTGCCCATCCCTTCAAGCTTTGCAAGACTTATGTAGCTGAGCACCCAGCCAAAGGAGGATTTGACGTCAGAACTATGGTTGTATTCTCCTTTGTTGATTATTAATAATAGATGACTATCATTATGGTTCCACTCTCATTGTCTTTGTAATGATTGATGTTGAGTTATATCCTTTCTGACTGATGTATAATTTCATTTATTAGATTTCACACTTGTGTTTGTGTTGTTCTTTTTGTGTGCAGGTGTCCATTCACGGAGATCGTGGAGGATTGTGACCGGCCAAAGCAAAGGAGCGAGGGCGAGTCTCTTCTACGAACAATAGCGTTGGAATCCAAGTAGGTCTTCATCACCTACCTTTTATTTGCAATTAGGGACTTGCGTGGTAGCATTGTTTGATTGTTGCTAGACTCGTTCTGGGCTAGTAGGGATCGCCTCTATCCGTAGAGGGGATTTACCTCACCAACAAACATCTTCATACTAAATAACCATTTCATAAGAAATATCTTGTTTGAGGACAAGGGTTTTTCATATAGTTTCGCCAATGCCTTAATCAAACCCTCTGTCATTGTTTCCTTTAAAATGTTGAATGCGACTGATGCTACAAGGCACAACCATACTATTTTGAGTGCCTTTCTATTGAGAAGGTTCCATTCTTCATCTGTCATACCCTTCAACATATTTGTTTTTCTGCCCAATGGTAGGTATAGATCTTTCTGATACAGATAATCTTCCATCTGCATCTTCCACAGCGAGAAGTTTTGGCTATTAAATTTCTCAACCCTAAACTTACCATCTTCCTCCATTGCTCCCACTCGAATGAGGAACCCTTCTTTCCTACGCATTTATTAGCCAAATAGAACTTCGGCTCTGATACCAGTCATTAAAAAATTATATATTACGAAGCAATGGAACACATAAAATATTGCAGAAATATAAACACAGAAAACACACAAAACAAGAGAGACACAGATATATGTGGTTCACCCAGTTTGGGCTATGTCCATGAAGAAACAACCAGTCCTTCCTTTTATATTATCTAGCAAACTGAAGAGATACAACCTACAGTAGTTCCATTATAACACCCTCTTCGCTCTCAATCTCCTCTCTCTTTCTCACTCAAGATATAGATCTACATAGATGCAATATAATTCCCTCATATATAGTGAGGGGTTGCCTTCTAGGGAAAAAAACCCTAAATTAAACATAACTTTTACCATCAGATCTCTGCTTAATGAACGGCCTAGATTGACTAGAAATTACTATACTTTTACAAGGCAATTTTACATCTATTCTAAGCTTTGGGGGCACTGCCCCCGAAACCCCCCGCTAGGGGGGGCTACGCAAAGGTCGTAGCGACCCCCCTAGACCCCCCTTGCAGTGAATATTTTACGGGCAGCGTTGCCATCCCATTTCGAACGGGGGTCCAATGTGGCAATACCTTTGAATACAGAATATAATTAGGCTCCACACCCAAAAATCTCCCACTTTGAGACTAATTATAGCAACTCCATCACTGCTTCATTTGTTGGACAATGGCTCCTCTTTGAACCTGCCTGTTTCTCATCTTCTTCATCATACTTGAAGACCAATTGAAGCTGAGCATATTCTTATTTTCTCCCTGGTTAAAACTTTTGTTAGCATATCTGCAGGATTCTGGCTAGTGTGTATCTTTTCCAACTTCAACTCTCCATCTTCCAACACTGATCGTATGAAATGGTACTTGAGCTGTATGTGTTTAGTCCTGGAATGAAATGCTGAGTTCTTTGCAAGATGAATGGCACTTTGGCTATCACTGTATAACTTGCCCTTATCATGCTCCTTACCCAATTCACCCATAAACCTTTGTAACCAGATCATTTCTTTACTAGCCTCTGTAGCAGCAACATACTCTGCTTCTGTTGTTGAAAGTGCAACAACACTTTTGATTTTTGAAACCCAACTGACAGTTGTTCCACCAACAGTGAATACATATCCTGTAGTGCTTCTCCTGTTATCTCTGTCACCTGCCATATCTGCATCAACATCATATCCTTGTAGAGAAATGTTTGAACCACCAAAGCATAATGCTTGATATGTGGTACCTTTCAAATATCTGAGAATCCATTTCACTGCCATCCAATGTTCCTTTCCTGGATTGTTCATGTACCTGCTTACAACTCCCACTGCATGTGCATATTAGGCCTTGTACAGACCATTGCATACATTAAGCTTCCAACTGCTAATGCATATGGAACTTTAGACATATAATCCATGTCTTCTTGGGTCTTTGGGCACATTTCCTTACTAAGTTTGAAATGGCTAGCAAAAGGTGTACTAACTGGTTTTGCATTGTGCATGTTAAATCTTTCAACACCTTTTGTATGTACTCATTTTGAGACAATGTTAATTTATGATTTTTCCTGTCTCTAGTTATTCTCATACCAAGGATTTGTTTTGCAGCTCCCAAATCCTTCATTGCAAATGAATTTGCCAATTTTGTTTTGAGCACATTTACTCCCTGCATGTTAGATCCTGCAACAAGCATGTCATTTACATACAATAACAATATAATATAGTTGCCATCATTTTGCTTTTTCAGATAAACATAATGATCAGAGTGACATCTAGTATAACCTTGTTTAGACATAAACTTGTCAAATTTTAGATACCACTACCTTGGAGCCTGTTTTAAGCCATACAAGCTCTTCTTCAACCTGCACACAATTTTCTCCTTACATTTCACTTCATATCCTTGTGGTTGCTGCATATATATCTCTTCCTCCAAATCCCCATGAAGAAAGGTTGTCTTTACAGCTAACTGCTCAAGATGCAAATCTTCAGCTGCTACAAGACTTAAAATAGTTCTGATTGAAGTCATTTTAACAACAGGAGAAAATATTTCATCAAAATCAATACCTTTCTTCTGTGCAAACCCCTTCACCACAAGTCTAGCTTTGTACCTCTGTTTTCCTCCATCTTCTTCCTTCAACCTGTAAACCCATTTATTCTTCAATGTAGTTTTTCCTGCAGGCAACCTGACTAAATCCCAAGTCTGGTTATGCATTAAGGAGTCCATCTCTTCTTCCATGGCTACCTCCCACTTCTTCCTGCTTTCAACCTGCATTGCTTCTTCATAACATTTGGGTTCACCAAAATCAGTCAACAATAAATAATATAATGAAGGAGAGTATCGTTCAGGGGTCTACTTATCCTGATAGATCTTCTAACACCACTTTCAGGTGTTTGGGGGCCTGTGTAGTGTACTGGTTGTTGTGTTGTGGTTTGTTTGATTATTATTATTTTCGGCACCTTTACTTTTTCAGTGATTTCATCAAGAACTGCATATTCCTTGTTTTCCTTTTCTTGTTTCTTTTCCTGCAACTGGTTCTTATACAAGACCTTTCATTGAATATTACATCTCTGCTCCTAATGATTTTGTGATTTTCATAATCATATAAGCGATAACCAAAATCATTAACACCATATCCAATAAAGGTACATTTCTTTGAATTTGCCTCAAGCTTTGTTCTATTTTCTTTATCAATATGGACAAAGGCCTCACAACCAAAAGGCTTTAAAAAGGATTAGTTTACCATTTTACCTATCCATGCTTCCTCTAGAACACCACCATCCAAGGAACTTGAAGGCCCTCTGTTTATTAGATAAACAACAGTATCTATAGCATCTGCTCAAAACTGTAAAGGAAATCTTGCATGCAATCTCATGCACCTTGCATTCTCCATGATTGTTCTGTTCATCCTTTCTGACACACAATTTTCTTGTGGTTTTCTTGGAACTGTCTTCTCTCTGTGAACTCCATGCTCTGAACAATACCTATCAAACTCTTTGCCGCAATATTCACCTCAATTGTCTAATCTAAGACACTTCAATTTCTTTCCTGTCTCAATCTCAACCAAATCTTTCCATTTCTTGAAAGTATCAAATACATTAGATTTATTCTTAATATAGTAAATCCAAGTTTTTCTAGTTGCTTCATCAATAAAAGTAATGTAATAATGAGAGACACTGAGAGATGATGCCTAAGCATGTCCCCATACATCTGTATGCACAAGCTCTATTTTTTCGCTCTTCTTTTCTTTCCCAACTCTCAGGAATCTGACTCTCTTCTGCTTCCCGTAAATGCAATTCTCACAGAAGTCCAAATCAACATTCTTCAAACATGGCAAAAAATTCCTTGAGTGAAGGATCTTCATCCCCTTTTCACGCATGTGTCCGAGCCTATGATGCCATAATGCTGCATCTGCTCCTTTGGAAGTTAAAGCATTAACAGAGTTAGAAATACCATTGCATAAATACAATGTACCAACCTTTTCGCCTTTTGCTATTACCAAGGCTCCTTTGGTGACCTTCCATGCTTTATCTGTGAAAGTTGTCACACAACCTTCACTGCCTAACTGCCCTGTTGAAATCAGATTTTTCTTTAGATCTGCAACATGCCTTACCTCCTTTAGTAGCCATTGGTATTTATTCTGCTGTTTTACAAGAACCTTACCCATTCCAACAATTTTACATGGTTTATCATCACCCAAATGAACTTGTCCAAAATCTCCTTGAACATAGTCATGAAAGTATTTTTTATCAGGTGTGGCATGGAATGAGGCCCCTAAATCTACCACCCAGGAATCAGTAATATTTTCGAAAGAAAGAATCAAAGCATCTTGTAACACCTCACCTATCATATTTGCTTCATGATTGTTTTCTTGCTTTGCATCTCCTTCTTTTCCCTTCCGGGATCTACAGTCTTTCTTTAGGTGTCCTTTCGTTCCACATTTCCAACACATTATCCCTGATCTGGACTTGGATCTGCCTTTCCTTGATTTACTGCAATATCTTGAGCTCTTTCCTCTTTCCATTTTTCTTCCTCTAGACTCTACACTCAAAGAACTACCCGATGTCTCACCGAAGCTTTTCCGTTGCATTTCCTCACTAAGGATAGCACCGACAACATCATCAAACTTTAAACTACTAGATCCAGAGACAGAGTTACTAATGGCCATTACTAAACCATTCCAACTTTCTAGTAATGAGCACAAGAATAAAAAAGCTCTAGCTTCATCATCAAAGTTTACCCCTATAGAACATAACTGACTTGTAATAGTATTAAAATCATTTAAATGGTCTGAAACAGATCCACCTTCCGACATCTTCATATTAAATAACCGTTCATAAGAAATACCTTGTTTGAGGCCGAGGGTTTTTCATATAGTTTCTCCAATGCCTTAATCAAACCCTCTATCATTGTCTCCTTCGAAATGTTGAAGGCGACTGATGCTGCGAGGCACAACCATATAGTTCCGAGTGCCTTTCTATTAAGAAGGTTCCATTCTTCATCTGTCATACCCATCGGCATCTTTGCTTTTCTACCCAATGGTAGGTATAGATCTTTCTGATACAGATAATCTTCCATCTGGATCTTCCACAGCGAGAAGTTTTGGCTGTTAAATTTCTTGACCCTAAACTTACCATCTTCTGCCATTGCTCCCACTCGAACGAGGAACCCTTCTTTCCTGCGAGTTTATCAGCCAAATAGACCTTTGGCTTTGATACCAGTTGTTGTTAGAAAATTATATATTACGGAGCAATGGAACACATAAAATATTGCAGAAATATAAACACAGAAAATGCATAAAACAAGAGAGACACAGATATACGTGGTTCACCCAGTTTGGGCTACGTCCACCCTAAACAGCCAGCCATTCCTTTCTATTGTCCAGGAAAATAAAGAGACACAACCTATAGCAAATCCATTGTAATATCCTCTATTTTCTCTCACAACCTCACCTCTCTGTTTCTCGCACATAGAATACACATCTATTACACAGCCTCAAATACAATGCCCTCATACAAAGAGAGGGGTTGCCTTCTAGGGCAAAAAACCCTAAACTAAACATAAGTTCTACCCTCAGATCATCCGCCTAATTAACAGCCTAGATTGACTAGAAATTACTATACTTTTACAAGGCAATTTTACATTTGTTTTTAGCTTTGGGGGTGCTGCCCCCGAGCCCCCGCCAGGGAACCGCTAGCCCCCGCACCCCCCAGCCGGGGGGGATCAGCCCCTCCGAACCCCTGCCGAGGGGAGAAGTCCCCCGCACATGGAGGGGTGTAAAGACTTCCTGGGGTATACATCCGGCTGAAACAAAGACCTCTGAACAATCATGCTCCACATCCAACATTCTCTGTAGCTTCCCCTAATACATTCAACAATACTGAATATGAGACACACAATCGTATTGTGCTCTTTTCCTTGCGATCTAGATTCTTCCATTCTTCATCAAACACTCTTGTTGGTTTGGTACCTGAATCTACAATGATCTGCTGATCTTTATCAACCAACAAATCTTCCATCTTGAGTTTCCACAACTCAAAACTTTGACCATTAAATTTCTCGATCTCTATTTTTCCACTGCTTGCCATATTCTTTCACTACCAGAATCGATCTTCCACTGAACGAGGTCTACCACAAGCCTGAGAAAAACCCCTCAGCAACAAAGGCATCCCCTTAAATCCAAAACAACTCCGATACCAAATGCAGTTTTTAACCCTGTATAGAAATTACTTGCATACGAATTCTAAAATACATAAAATAAGCAATGTGAGAGCATAACACATATGCACAGATATTTTCCTCTGGATCCCAAAATCGGGACTACCAGCTTGATTTTTCATTATGTTCCTTTCAATGTTACAATGCATATTTATACATGTTGAAGCATCCAATACCATGGAACAAAAACCATCACGTCCAAACCATGTGCAAACATCATGCACAAAACCATAGGTAGGAACGCCCAACCTAATACAGGGTCTAAAACCAAAATTCTCTGGGGCGCTGCCCCAAACCCCATATAGTGGGGTTACCTGTGCCCCTCAAACCCCTTGTGATTCCCCCCACTATGCAATCGGTGCAATGAACGGGGTTCTCCACCCCCCTTATAACCCCTTGGTTAACTACGTGGGCTAGTCATGGAAAGAATATAACACAACCCAACAATAATACCTCTCCAGTATATCCATCCCACTTTCAATATCCCTTCCAATGTAAAATATAATTATGTTGTAGCTACTACAACACCCTCCAAAATTTTGGCCTGCGCCAAATATCAGAGCCTACCTTGGTATTGCATATTTTCGTTGCAAACATTGAAATCCATTGTATGTATTTTCTCTAAGTGTTTTGGTCCCTTTTGCAAGAAAATAAAAATGTTGTCTTTTCACATGTTAAGTGTCACACAATGTATATGAGCCTTTTTTGGTGATTTCAAGAGGTTACCTTTATGTAAGTGAGTTTATCTTACCATGTAAACATTTGCCGCATTCATTTCCAAAGTTGTAAGCACTGTCGTACAGGTGTCATCACACTCATCATAAAGTGTATCTTTAGTGTTGCACTTGTCATGAGCCATCACAAAATTGTCACACTGAGAGAATTATGTTTTTCATGTGTCCTGGACCATCTATGTTGTTGTGTCATCAAGTGTTCTAAGTGTGTGATCACAGTCAAGTCTTATCATTGTTCACATCAACTTCATTGATCCCACACAGTCAAATTTTGGAGGCTCTCCAATCAAAAAACTTAAACTCATTCACCCTCCTAAAATATACATTGTGCAGTCTCAGTTCTCTATTTCTAGCCCTACCTCTTGACATTGTGCAATGTGGAGTTCCTGCCTCCTAGGATTGTTCATTATGCGGTTTCAGCACTTAAGCCTAAACCTTGGCCTTCAAAACTATGTAATTCAACCTTCTAACCTGGCGTCAACTACACATTGTGCAGTCTCTGAACTCAAGCCAAGCCCTTGAGCTCCTGAAACCTATAATTGCACAATCACCTAACCTTCTTCCTTCCATAAGTGTGCAGTAAGAAGAATCAATGCTCAACCCTTCATCCTGCCTCATTGAGCTCCAAAACTACACAATCTAATATGCTTTCTCAATCCATCCTGAACTATGCATTGTGTAGTCTCAAGGCTTAGGCTTCACCCCTAATTTCCTGAGTTGTGCAAATATGTAATCACTGAGCCTCTCACTCAGCCTACCACCCAATTCAGTCTTAGTTAGTGGATCAACATGTAGCATTTTAGACTAGTTGTTTATCAGACTAATGTCATCTTATCATGAGTGAATTACAGATGTAGGTACTCTATCATACCATGAAAAGATGATGAAGAAGGATATGGAGAAGGGAACGTGCTAGAAGATATCTTTATAGCTGATTATGCAAGTTGATCAATCAAGAGAAATAAAAAGGACACCATTTTGTGACTGTAGATCAAGACTTGATATCACTAAGGACTCCTTACCTCTAAGCCATATGGAGGTGGATAGAAGAGGATTCCCAAGAATGCACATATCAAGGAGAAGCAAGAATGGCTTAACATTTCCATATCATCAAGAAGTCCATGTCAGAAGTGTCATGTCATGAGTTGTCGTATAACGCATCATTCTTGTGGATTATGTAATTTCTTACTCGAAAATGTATTGTACAGTGGAAGTCCATAGGACATGCAGAAGATGAAAATTCATGTAAAGTCTAAAAGTCATAAGAAGTCAAACAGTCATGAGGGTAGTCAAATAGTCACAAGGGAGGTGAAGCATCATCCCATTGGTTATATATACAACCTCATTGTATGAGAAAAGGACTTTTCAACTTGGCTCCTCCTGCTAGGAATTACAAAGACAAGCTAGTTCTTTTGAGGAGCAAGTGGTGGTTCCAACGCTCCATGTTAGAGCTAGTGGTGTTCAATGTATAAATTTGTCTTGGGAATTTTACTTAATATATGAAGCTTGATCAACAACACGTTCTTCATGCATGGATTGTGAATATTTGTAATACTATTATATGAATCCTTATGATTCATGTTTTCTTTCACCTATACTATAGTAGTTGAACTATTTTGGTTATTTTAGTGTATAATATTGACAATGTGTTGTAGTGGTTACAATTCCCATCACATATTTATGGACTATTCTACTGGATGTTAGACAAATATCTCTTGTTGTGTGTGTTTCTACTAGGGTGGTACTATTACCTCTCTCTTATAGGCTCAATTCATTTTCCCTCCGCAATAGAAGAACCTTAACACACCTACAACCAAACACTCACCAAGCACACTTACCTTCTTTTCGAAGGAACACATGCTTTTCTCTCTCTTGCTAATAGATAAATCCAAGGCAAATCTATAAGAATACATGGCAATTGGGACGACACTCTAGATGAGGCTCCTATTCCAAACGACGTGAGGTCTAATTAGGACTTCACATCAGGGAGACCCCCTTGGTTGATGGATTTCCAACAATATCAACGAATTACGTCATTTTGTTCTTTATAGATCCATCTAAGATATCCTTCATGAATAGAATAATTGAATTTTATATTGATTTGGGCCTTCATCAATCTCTTCCAGGTGTTGATGATTTTAGGTTTGATGGGACTCCACAAACTCTCTCACTCCCTTTTCTTGTTAGGCTTGTAGTTTTTTTATCTCTTATGGTATTAAAGTCTCTTAATTAGGTATGGACCACTCTAGTGCATTTGTGAACCCCAACCCCCCATGGCTTCCTTTTTTTTCTTATTTCATCCATTGCTTCCCAACTAGTTTCATGAGGGACAGAGCAACACCAGAGCAGCAAGGAAAGACAAGTTGTAGATTGGAAGAAATGCCTCTTCAATTTTTAAATTAGTGTGCCACATAGAAGTATAGATTCAAGCACTATGGGATGGTTAAGGGGTACTCTCTTTTTTATTACTCAATCCATTTTAACCCAAAACATTGTTCCAACTAGATTTTATCAAGCTTTGTCAAACCAGATAGGAATTGCAAGATTGTGAAGCATGTATCAGTGATCTAGAACACCAATTGGGAAATATTTGAGCCAATTATGCTCCCTCATATCCATAAAAAATCATTAAAAATTATTTCATGAATTCCTTGATATATCAGTCCAACTACATCTTAAACCTAGAACTACAATTGAGGGATCTTCAACTCCAATTGATCTAGAAATCCTCTTTAAAGCAAGCTAATCCAATCCTTGGGACTCTATCTCTCTATATTCTTAAATATCAAATGTTGAAACACTCTTTATAATTTGGTGATGGGTCTCAACCACATTCATACGTGTTATCATAAGAAGGAAAAACTAGGTAGTTGACTCAAGTCCCATGGAAAAGCCAACTAGGGAAAAGGTTATCAATGTTTGACATATCTCTTTGTTGTTTTACCTGAATGTATCAAAAAATATAATTTATATCAAGGGACCTTTTCTGGGCTTTCTACTTATAATTTTTTAAAACCAAATGCACTAGCATTTCCTTTGATTATTAATTCCTTTTTAAAAATGGTTATTGTACATTTTTTTTTTATTTTAAAATTGATATTTTAAGGATTCCTTTGAATTTGAAATGGACATTTTATTAATTTATAAATGCAAAAATTGTGTGTTATATTTATAATGGTGAACATAAAATCGCAATATTAATCTAATTTTACCTCTTCCCATTAATAAATAATATAGTTCCTTTTTATTTATCAATATTAGATATGTACATTTGCATCATCAAACATGAGTAAATTATCCATACACTTTGTGGTATAATACTCCTCCTATGGTAACTCATAAAACAAAATTTGAAGCTAATAATTATATCTCATATATAAGCGTAATCAAGGTGTCAATTGGGTTTACCTTATGTGGATGGAGGAATTATTGTCATCCTCCTCACTCTTATAATCTATTTAATGAGCTTATTTTTAATCATATTTTTTAGTAAAACAAAACTACACCATGTTCTACTCATTTTTACACAATTCTAACAATTGAAGTCATTTTAATGGACCAAAATCCATAATAGTAAAGTTCTTTCAACAAAATTACTCATTAATTAGGTGAAGCTATAAATCCTTAAAAAAGGTTCCTATTAAATATATTAGGTAAAATAAAAAGTAATTTTCTAATTATATATTTTTAGTATAATCACTATTTCAAATCTTATGTTATTCTTTCTCAATTTTATTATTATGGAAATATTTATTAACATTTCTATTTTATTTCAATTTAATATAATTTAATATAACTAGTTTTTAATAAAATTATTATGTAAAACAACATAAAATACAATAATAATAGTATTTGTGCATATTCCCAAAATGGTTTGATGCTCAATTTTTACTATTGTCATTTTTATCACTTATACATCATATAACCTTAATAGAAATGACAAGTTCACAATTAAATCAAGGAAATAAATCAAAAAAGCTTAGCCATTGCTAGAGAACAGAAAGGTTAATTTAGGAGATAGGAAACCTCCTCATCCACTTCAACTATATAATGAATAACCACGTAAGAATGGATGGTAACAAAGTAGAAAACTTCTTTTGCAAATTGGGGTTGCAGTCATCAAAATGAGCCTCTAGAGAAAATATGGTCGGGTCAACTATGAGACGAATGGTTCGAACCCTTGAACGAGATCCTAAAGCATGACTAGAGACATAACTCCCAGGACATACATACCCCTGATTGGGGTGTGAGCTATCGGACTAGGCCATTAAGGTTGTTACCATGATAAGTTCATAGTGGAATGTTGCCACCACCCCTCACATGCTTCAAGCGCAAGGTACGATGGCCTTTGGCATGCTTAAGACAATAGGAATGAAGGAAGGTGGCATAAGTAATTAGGCGAGTTTATCGACGCTAGTGAAGTCTATAAAGATGAGGTTGGAAAGAGAAGAGGTACCTAAGGCGTGACTAGAACAGAGGTTTCAAAAGGGACGGGGTTCCTTTAGCTCCAAACATTGGCTACTGGGTATGTTAATTAGCTTTTCCTTCATTACACCATCATTCCCTGCATCTAGCTTGATAATTAGAGTCTGTATGGGGAAACTAGGTTTGTGGGAGAGAGTAATTCAGGATGGGAGAGATGCATGGTGTTAAGAGTCTACAGGAATAATCCCAACTCCATGGGTTCCTCCTTGGTGTCAATTTGTTATGAGATTTACCTCTCTCACATGGGGCTTATCCGTCTTGGTGGGGATGGGGTCAGTCTAGGGGAATACCTCTATCTTGTATGCTTGAAAATCTTAGGGGTCAAGGGCTATGAGTTTGTTAATGTCTATGTCAGGGTGAAAGTATGTTTCATAGTCTACTACATGGGTGTTGAGGATAATTAGCAAAGTTGGCTCTGAAGGGTAGGCGCCAAGTACCTATTGAAAGCTTGTAGTGGGTAGTTGGTTGCAGGTAGGGGTCTTCTGATATCTAGGAAGTGGAATTTGAGTGTTGGTGATGCTATCCTAGCTCAGAGGAGGGGAGTCAGGGAGGCAAGAAGAGCTTGGGCTATGAGCCACTTGAAGCCAGGGGTTAAGCTTTCGCGCTGGAGTGTTGGTCAAAGCAAGGCTAAAAAGGTGATGAGTCAGGGGGTATGGCAGAATGGTCAGACAGAGGTGGGTAATTGAGGTGCATGACTTAAAACTCATCGACTTGGCTACCAAACTACATATTTTGTAGTTGACCATATGTTGGCACCTCACTCCCAAGGCCAAGGTTGAGGCATTTGCAAGGGCATGGGCATGCTAGGGCATAGTCACCAGGGTGTGGGTCATGGTCAAGATGGGTGGGAGATCTCGCATTTTGGGGGTTACACAAATTAACCAAGGGTGACAGAGTTTGTGAAAAGGTAGAGCCTTCAAGTGTTGGCATTATAAAGCATAATTTTATGGAAATTTTGGTTGCTTGTTCCCATAGGAGGTCCATAGAACGATAAACATTCTTGGATGAAAATAGCACCAAGACTAGCTCTTAGCCATCCTGAGGCATTGGCTGGGACGTACTATGATAGGGAAATAATGGGTAGAATAATGAAAGCTAAGGGTTGAGGAAAGCGGCCAAGTGGGGTCGAGGTCGAGGTGGAACCAAGCACCTCGGGTAAATTTCGAGGTAGAAAATCAATGGCCAACTTGATAGGTGAAGTGACAACAACATACAAGTAAGGCACCCAAGAGGACATAAAGTTACTAATAAAAGAATGGGAGGATGGTCACCTTGGATGTCTCTCCATGCATCCAAGGTGACCATCCTCCCATTCTTTTATCAGTGGCTTTATGTCGTCTTGGGTGCCTTACTTGTTTGTTGTTGTCGCTTCACCTATCAGATTGGCCATTTGTTTTCTACCTCGACATTTACCTGAGGTGCTTCATTCCACCTTAGCCTCAACCCCACTTGGCCGCTTTCCTCGACCATTATCTTTCGTTGTTCTACCCATTGTTTCCCTGTCATGGTACCTCCCAGACAATGCCTCATGATGGCTTGGGACTAGTCTCGGTGCTATTTTCATCCAGGAATGTTTATCATTCTGTGGACCTCCAATGGGAACAAGAAACGAAAATTTCCATAACATATATATATATATATATAATATATATATATATATATGTATGTATGTATGTATGTATGATGTATGTATGTATTTTGGATATATGTTATGTTAATATGTTATATATATATATATAACACATCATTATTCATACACACACACACACACATATATATATGCAAATAGAATATGGATGTGGACATGGCAATCAGACTTATCTAGCTTGGATAGACAGACTCAATATTCTTTGTTATTGGATGGCTTATCATGCAGTCGGGTGGTCAACAAACTTGGTTTCCTGATGGGAACGTTGAGACCATCTAACGTGGCTCTATGTGGTTACAACTTGTTTACTTTATAATGAAAAAGAAAGATCTACCAAACTTAACAAAAAAAAATACTTTTAACAATATGAAAAGTTCATAATAAAATGCAACTGTGATGATTAACACTTTTATCGATAGAATTTTCTTTAAATTCTTTATATTTCCATGTCCTTTATACATATATTTGAAAAACCTAATCATGTTATGATTTTATTTGGTTCATAGTATCAAATACCTCTCTTAAAATAAATTCCATACTTACCCATTTTTTGCTTAGTTGGGATGGCAAGATGACTTACCACTCCATTCACATGTCCTCACCCATTTTTCTCTTTGTTAGGATGGCAAGACAACTTAACACCCCATTCACCTATGCTCATCCTAATGGCCCAATTCCATACTTATTCTTTTTTTTTAAAGTCGAGATGGTGGGATAACCAAAACCCCACTCAACCCTTGCACCCTATTTCAACATCCTGACTTCCATACATCATAACATTCATTTCCTTTCATATTTAGTGCTTTTCCAATAAAATTAGTACACAGCGCC
This sequence comes from Pinus taeda, assembly GCA_000404065.3. Classification (NCBI taxonomy): domain Eukaryota; kingdom Viridiplantae; phylum Streptophyta; class Pinopsida; order Pinales; family Pinaceae; genus Pinus; species Pinus taeda. The sequence continues at coordinate 23,309 of APFE031099592.1, forward strand.
ACTTCTTAGGAGAATTAAAGACTCACAACCAAAACATCCTTTGCACATTTAAAATGATCTTAATATTCAATAAGGAATGGTTCTTGATAAAGGGATGATACCATTATTATCACTTACAAATAATGGAGAATGGATTCATTAGGTAGTCTTGATTGTGTGTGTATTTAGGAGTTAGATCCTATATTTTAGGAATTTGTTTAATCTCCCTAACTAAATGGACTCCTATAATATTTGTATATTTTTATTTTTATTCAATGAATGTTTAATAGTGTTGCTTGGCTAGCCTCCAGGTGAAAATCAACTCACCCGTGAGATATGTGGTTCATTCCTAAATTTCCTCTTCCATATTTTTGAGTTGGTATTAGAGCATCAAGGTTGAGTTGAGCCCCTGTGGCTGAGATTCACATAGTGATAATTTGTGGCTAACAGAGACTGATGAGCGTAGAGAATCCTCTATTAGTGAGTGCAGGTGCGAATATTTGTTGGTAGAGTCAAGATCTACCATATTCATGGTGGAGCAGCGTGATCACATTGGAAGCTTGCATTGTCCGTTTCAGGATTGATTCACTATCATGTTGTATGTGGAGCACAGTGGATCTTGGTGTGGGCTAGTGGAGGCGATCTGAGTTGGGATTTTTTAGGTGAAGAAAGGTTAGATCGGACCTGTTCACCCTCAATTAATTGTGCAGTGCGCATATTGGAAGATTGTGCATTCTTTCTTAAGAAAAGGTGAGAAGATTTGTGCAGGTTGTATGCAAAAAAAGTGGGTAGCTTGTTTAGTTTTTATGAAGAAAAAGTGAGCAAATTTGTGGAGATTTTATTAAGGAAAAGTGGGCAGATAGCAAAAAAATTATAAAATAATTTTGCTTCTGCGCATTGTGTCTGTGATAAGAGTGTGAAGATCCATTTTTTGTGGAATTTATAAATTGGTTGAGCTTCATTTGTTTTTTTTTTAATTTGTTGACCCTAGCCATTGTTGGGGTCATGGATCTATCGATCAAGGATTTGTGGAGTTACTGGTGGTGCTTATGAAATTTGGAATAAGAAGCTAGGAATTGTTAGAATTTGGAATTTTTGTCAAGATGGCTAATCCCCTTGTAGAGACATACCTGAATGAGGCCAATAAATTGGACGGATCTAGCTATGTTAACTAGAAATTGAAGCTGTGAAAATTGCTGGAAGGATATAGCGCTTGGACTATCACAAAGGGAGAAGAAGAAAAACCTACTACATGCTCAACAATTGCATCAATTCAATACTAGGAGAAGTAGGATAACAAAATGAAGGTATTATTAACAATATCTATGAAATATAATATAATTTTTATATTTGTGATTGTCAAACCTCTAATGCCACCTGGAATACATTGAAGGAGTTGTATGAAACTAAAAATACAAATCGAGTCCTCTTTCTAAAGAGTAAGCTCTTCTATATTAAAATGGAAGAGAATGAATTTGTTAGTTCATTTATCTCCATAATTAAAGATTTGAAAGATAATTTGGGAGATATAAGAGAATTAGTACCCTCTACTGATCTTGTGACAATCACCTTAATTGGAATGTCATAGGACTATCATATGTTTATTACAGGTTTTCTGGCAAGGGAGAAAGTGCCAAATTTTGAGGAATTGACATGTATATTAATGCAAGAAGAAGAGAGGCACAAGAATTTAAATCCTTAGAATTCAGATTTAGCATTATTGGCAAAAAAGAAGTTCTTGAAAGGGAAACAATGAGGAGGAACTAAAGGTAGAAGTCTATCTTAGAAAAGCCCAAATCAAGGTATGTCATCTATCAAAAATGACTCAGAAATAAAATGTTTTTATTGTGGTAGAAGTGTGCATCATGCTTGAGACTTATATAAGAGTAAAAGTGACGAGGTTAGGAATAACAAGCACAGAAGACATTCAGGACACTTTGCAAGAGAAGGCTTGAATTATGATCTCAAAAATATTACCTTTTTTTATGTCTAATGTTGTGTTTTCTGCTGAACAGATGATGTTAATGCTTCATTTGTGGACTTTGGAGCTTTGATTCACATGACATGCAATAAGGATTGGTATGAAAACTGCAAGGAAATAAGAAATGGTGGAAACATCTATCTTGGAGATGAGAATGCACATCAGATCATGAGATATGAAGATATTCTAGTGACTATACCAAATTTTAGTGTCTGGCACGTCCATAATGTTATGCATGTGCTCGAGATTAAGAAAAATATGATATTTTTGTCCACAATCATAGATCAGAATCTGAAGGTTGAATTCTTAAAAAAACATTGCATAAAATACTTGTTGGATCACTGCAAACTAGTTGCTTCAGGAGTCAGGGTTGTAGCCTTGTACAAACTTGATGTCACCAACAAAATTCATCAAGCACTGAATTCTACAACAATTTTGATTGAATTTCTTTTTGCACCAAAGGTATGGTCATATCAATTATCATGATTTATTATTGTTTCAGAAATAAAGAATGGTTGAAGGACTCCCCGTGTTAAAGAATGAGTATGCTCCTTATGAATGTTGTGCATTAGGAAAAATTCACAGAGATGAATTCCCCTCTAATTTTGATAGGAGAAGAAGAGATGTATTAAAACTTGTGCTTATGATGTTTATGGACCTATGCAAACTAGATCCTTTGGAGGTGCTTAATATTTTTTGTTGTTTATTGATGATTGCACAAGGTACACTTGGGCATACTTCCTTAAGAAAAAGAGTGATGTCTTTGATTATTTCAAAGAATTCAAAAATATGGCAGAAAAGCAAAAAAGGTAGTTCATAGAGATCCTTCGTTTAGATCAAGGGGGAGAATATAGATTGGGGAACTTCATCAAGAAATGAAAGAATCATGGAATAGTGTAGCAATTTATAGTACCCTACACTCCACAACAGAATGGTTGTAGAAAGGAAAAAAAAAAACGTTGGTGGAGTGTGCACGAAGTGTGATCAAAGATAAGAACCTCTCAAATTCTTTTTGGGCAGATTCCATTAGTACTAATTTTCATTTAAAGAACATAAGTCCAACAAGGTACATTGATCTCAAGACACCATTCCAATGATTGTATGGTTTTAAACAAATAGATCATCATTAAAGGGTGTTTGGGTGTAAGGCCTTTGCACATATTTTAAAGGAGAATAGAAAGAAACTTGATGCTAAAGGTATCAAATGTATTTTTGTAGGATATTGTTTAGAATTTAAAGCATATAAAATATTTGATCTATCTACTCACAAAGTATTTGTGAGTAGATATGTAATTTTCCATGAACATGAAGATGAAGGCAACAAGGAGAACAACTATGAAATGTGGCACATAATTCCCGAATATGAAGATAATAAAGTAGAAGAAAAAGTAGAAGATAGTGAGCAACACAAGCTTGGGGAATAATCCAGTTTTATACACACCATTGGCAGATAGAGCCCACCTAGAGGTGGATAAGTACCTTCATATAATATGGGTGAAGACAGTGAAGTACGAAGGAAGTCTACTCAGAATATTCAATTACCTAAAATGTATAAGGACAATATGATTATTAGTTTTTTGAATTTAATAAAACCCATGAGTTTTAATGAAGATAATGAACATGAAGTGTGTAGAAAAGAAATGGAGGAAGAATATGAATCTATAATTAAAAATAAACTTGGGAATTGAATTAGTTTTCTAAAGATAAAGATCCCATAGAATGTAAATGGTTGTACAACCACAAGTTTAAAGTAGGTTCCAGTATAGATACATATAAATCTACATTGGTAGCAAAATGATACTCACAAAAGGAGAGCATTGATTATGTAGAAACATTTGCACCTATAGCTAAGTGAAATAATATTAGACTATTAACTGCATTAGCTACAAAGTACAATTGGAATTTTCACCAATTATATGTAAAATACTATTTTCTTTATGGTAATTTAAAGGAGGAGGTTTATTTGACACAGCCTAAGGGGTTTGTGAAAAAGGGGAAGGAACCTTTAGTTTGCAGATTAAAGAAAGCTTTGAATGAGCTGAAGAAGGCACCTAGGTCATGGTATGAGAAGATATATTCCTTATTTCTTCAACATGGTTTTGTAAGGAGTGAAGGTGATCCAAATATGTATACCAATTTTGATGTAAAGGGGCATGTAGTACTGATTTCCTTATATGTTGATGACCTAATTATTATAGGAAATTCAGTCAAACTAATTGATGTAATTAATGTGCATATGTCACAATTATTTGATATGAAAGATCTTGGTCAGTTACATTACTGTTTACATCTTGAGGTGTGGAGAGATGTTGGCCAAACGTTTGTTTCTCAGGGTAAGTATATAAGAGAAGTGCTTAAAAAGTTTAAAATGGATCAGTATAAAGTTGCTTTTGTTGCAATGCAACAAAATGTGAAACTTAGTTTTGATTATGGCTCAAGGGAGGTAGATGGTACATTATAAAGACAACTGGTGGGAAGATTGAATTATCTTACTACAAAAAGACTTGTTTTATCATAATTTGTTAGTATCTTAAGTCAATTTATGGAGACCTATAGAAAGCTATTGGAGAGTAGTGAAATATGTATTCAGGTATATTAAAGGAACAATTGATTTTGGTCTTAAGTATGCTAATTAATTTGATGTTGCGCTAAGAGGTTACTTAGATTCAGATTGGGCTGGTAATCTGGATCATATGAGATATACTACAATTTATTCATTCAGTATTGGATCTAGGATTGTTTCATGGAGCTGCAAGAAGCATCCTACTGTATCTTGGTCATCCATAGAGGCAGAGTATAAATCTTTGTGTGTAGAAACTTGTGAGGCTATTTTGTAAAGGTGAGTTCTTCAAGATGTTGGAAAAGAACAAAAGGAGGCTACAGTGATCAAATGTGGCAACGAGAGCTCGATCAAGTTGGAAAATAACTCAATCTTTTATGCAAGGACAAAGCATGTTGATGCTCAATTTAATTTTATTAGAGAGATGATAGAGTCTAAAGAAATATTTCTTGAATATTGTAACACTTGTGAAAATGTTCATATTTTCATAAAGCCTCTTGGGAAGATGAAATTTGAGTTGTTTATGGAGAACTTAGGAGTGAAAATAAATAATTTCTCCATTAAGGGGGAAACTTGAAAATAATGGAGAATGGATTCGTTAGGTAGTTTTCATTGTGTTTGTATTTAGGAGTTAGATCCTATTTTTGGGGAATTGTTTTGATCTCCCTAACTAAATGGACTCTTTTAATATTTGTATATTTGTATATTTTTTATTGAATTAATGTTTAGCAGCGCTGCTTGGGTAGCCTCTAGGTGTAGCTCGACTCTCCTGTGAGCTATGTGGTTCATGTTGAGAAATCAATGCTAGTAGAATTAGGGTCATATTTCTCTTGCTCAATAATTAATTGTGAATTATGGTGGATTCCTTTTACTTCTGTGTTATATTATCTTTCATCGAGAAATTACTAAATTATGTGTGTATGAAGATCACAAAAAACACATGACACAAGATGTAGGCACTCTGCTAGGGAAAAACCCTTATCTAGGGGAAAACCTAGTAACCAATATTCCCTCAATAGTTTCTTGAGATAATCCAATACTCTTGACCTAGACAAATACTTCCTCCACACGTCAGCCCTTGCTTCCTTCTTGATGCAGGAGCAGGCGACTCAGAGAAAATCCTGCACTTTCTATGTTTTTTTTCCAGTTAAAAATATGTTTTTTTTCTCAGTTAAAAATAGGAAAAAAAATAAAACATTTTATCTTTTCTCTAAAAGTAGGATTAGCATGGAGAATAAAACTTACTAAATGGTAAAAAGCTTAAATTATTAGGTAAAAAGCCGCTTTTGTACTAAATAAAGATTTACATTATGAGTAAAAAAGGAATTGGAGCCGCCAAGTAGGAAAGATTTCCTCTCATGAAAAAGTCCAGAATTAGAAATTTTTTTAAGCATGAACAATAGGAAGAATGAATGTATTTCGCAGCTCTTCAATGTAACCAGTGTTTTAGATTGAAAATGGGAGTGTGGATCTGTGGAGGATACATATGTAATTTGGCTATGTAATAAGGGGGATATCTTCCGCGCAGCTAATATTTGAAGGGATTAATAAAAAGGTTTGGATGTTTTTTTTAGAGTAACTGCGCTATCCATTATATGGATATATATGTATGCCTGTAGAATTACATAAAAACGTTGGGGTATTATATGTAAACGCTGTGGCATTTAATGTGGACTGTGGCAACTAAAACGACCAATACACAGTGCACTGTCCACTATAATTTCAATACGCTGTCCACTATAATTACAATACAGTGTTGATTTGTTAATGTTACATAGTGTGAGTTTGGTGTTTGTTAGAACTCTGTGTGCTATGTGCATAACTCTATGGTGTATTGTATAATGTTACAAAACCTCTTATAATGTGCGCTGTGCATTCAACACTTATACGGTGGACTGTTATAATGTTATGAGGTGTGTGCGTTCAAAAGCTCTATGCGCCCAAGCTCATATACTCTGTTTTCATTCTTGAGAACGGTGAGTAGATATTCAATTGCTGCCAACGGAAGTGTTATAAATTTGTGACAGCAATTACAAGGCTTCCATGGTAGCTGTGCGTGGATTTTGGCACGGATGTCCGTCATGCAAATCGCTGTTAGATTGTGAGCTTAAATTAAAATCACCGGAATGAAGAACTCTATTTTTCTGAGGCATAGGTTTTGTTGTAAAGGCATCTAATTCAATTCTGGAATTGAAGGCCTTGTATCATTTCCACAGTAAATGAGTTATTAATTAAATGACTGATGATCTAGAAGGCCTTACAAGGGATATCCAGGCGGATATCTAACATATTTCAATCAAATTGGGAAGACTGACATTAGAGCCAGAGACCGGTCCATCATTAGTGGTATCAGAGCCAGCAACTGGCGTTGAGTTAAATCTCAGGAGCAATAGAAGGATGGCTTTCAGGGTTGGAAGAGGACGAGGATGTGGACGTGGTGGAAGAGGACGGCATGCTGAGAATGTCAAATTGAGGGAAGATATAGAGGAGTTGCGAACTAGATTGGATGTGCTAACCTCCGGCAGGAACATAGATGATGGAGACATGAGTGAACCCGAAGTTGAAGCTACTGAGGAGGAAGCTGTAGAGATTTCTCCTGAGATGAGGCTCTTTCAGTCAGTGATGAAATCCACAGCCAGACCATGGAACCAATTAGTACCAGTATATCAAGGAGGACTAAATCCAGAAGAACTAATCGACTGGATTAATAGCATGGAGAAATTCTTCGATTATGAAGAATTGGAAGATGAGAAGAAGGTAAAGTTTGTTGTCACCAAACTAAAAGGCCATGCAATGCTCTGGTGGGATGGTATGCAAGCAGAAAGGAGGAGACTGGGTAAGCAGCCAATCAAGAATTGGAATAGAATGGTCGCGAAGTTAAAAGGTAAGTTTTTTCCCAGTAATTATCAGCAAACATTATTTAGACAAATGCAAAATCTTAGACAGAGAGCTTTAACAGCGAAAGAATATACAGAAGAGTTTTATAAGGTGAGCATAAGAGCTGGAGAAGCCCAGAATACAGATGAGACGGTGGCTAGATATATGAATGGCCTCAGGATGGACATTCAGGATGAGATAAGTCTATTGTCTCCTAAAACAGTAGAGGAAGCTTATCAGATAGCACTGAAAGCGGAGGAAAAACTCATGAGGAAGCAATCTGCCAGAGGGAGAGGGACTTTCAGAGGAAAAGAAAGTCAAGGTGGTAGCGGGAGATCTACAGCACCTGTAGAAGGAGCTAGCAGTAGCTCAACCCAGCATGCATCCATAGGAGGTGATGCAAGAGGCAGAGGGAGTTTTTCCAGAGGAAGAGGCAGAGGAGGAGGCAGAGAAATAAGATGCTACAGATGCAATAAGCTGGGACACAGAGCTTTTGAGTGCCCAGAGAGTGTAGACATAAAGCAGAGGGATGCAATTGTTGCTCCAGCTGAGGAAGAGGCACCAGTGGCAGCAGTAACAGAAGAAGTGGATACACCAGAAAGCGAAGAGTCTTTGATACTTAACAAAGTTTTGATCAAGCCAGCAAAGGAGGTGACTGAACCGCCACAAAGGAAAAGTTTATTCAGGACAGTATGCAAAGTTCAAGGGAAATGTTGCCAGATGATCATTGATAGTGGCAGCACTGATAACTTGGTTTCTACAGAAGTAGTAGAGAAATTGAAGCTGAAAACAAGGAGGCACCCAACACCATATAAAGTGTCATGGTTGGAAAAGGGACATCAACTGCTGGTAAGTGAACAGTGTAAAGTAGAATTCCAAGTGGGTAAGTACAAAGATAAAATTGATTGTGATGTGATGCCTATGGATGTGTGTCACATATTGCTTCGAAGACCTTGGCAATATGACAGGGCAGCCATGCATGATGGGAAGAGGAACACCTACAAATTTGGAAAGGATGGTGTCAATCATACAATGTTGCCTTTGCAGGAGGATGTACCAGGACAGAAGACTGATTCAAAAACTCTGTTATTTGGAGGAAAGGAATACTTGGAGCAGACAGTGGATGTACAGTTGAAACAGGAAGAACTCAGAGTAGCTGAGTTGGAAGAGGAAGTTCATGCAAATGAAGAAAAGGATCAGCTGGAAGAACCGGTATCTGAACTGAAAAGTGAGACTGTTAAAACTTGTAGTTTTCAAACTGACAAGTTGTGCATGAATGCAGGGACTATAAATGATGATGTGATGCTTCAACAATGCTACAAAGAAATTGCACTGTTGGAATACTGGTTGGAGAATCTAGGATGTGACAGGGAAAATGCAGCAGATGGAAGAGTCCAATACAGTGAAAAAGTACAGGAAATTGCCATGGAAGAAGATGACATGGGAGAAAGACTGGTTGACAGTCTTGAGAATTCTGCAAAGGATTCTTTGAGAAGTTTGGATCAGCATACTGATGTGCTGATAATTGGGGATTCAGAATAGTATACTGAGATGCTGGCAAAGGAGTACAAGGCACTTATGCCTAATGGTTTTTATTCTAACAAGTGTTTTGTGAATGCAGGTATTGTTGCAGAACATTTGACTCAGTTGAGTAGTCAAATGCAGGGAGAAGAAGTTTTCTGTTCCAGAAGACAAGAGAGTATGGATGATTGGGTTGCAGACGGAACAGAAACAAGAATAAGAGCAAGAAGTCAGCAGGTAACAAGACAGACTGAGCAAGCCATCTTAGCTCAGCAGGCAGCAAGAAACCAACAGTTTGAAGAATTATTGGACAAAGAAATTGAGCTCATTAGAAGAATCATGTTAAAAGCATCTCAGCGGGAAACATCAGCAACGAAGAGAAGCAGCGGAAGTAGCAGCAAGACAAAAATAGAGACAAATTATGAAAGTGCAGCTAATGGAGCAAGACAGCATAAAATATGGGGACCAGGAGAAAGGCAGCAAGTAACAGCAGATGGGGACTTGCAGAACAAAGTATGGGATCTAGGCGGACAAGATAAAAAAATGGCATGATCAGGAGATCATGATCATTTTCAACCTTGGGAGTCTGATGCAGGAGTAGGCGACTCAGAGAAAAGCCTGCACTTTCTATGTTTTTTTTCCAATTAAAAATATGTTTTTTTTCTCAGTTAAAAATAGGAAAAAAATTAAAACATGCTATCTTTTCTCTAAAAGTAGGATTAGCATGGAGAATAAAACTTACTAAATGGTAAAAAGCTTAAATTATTAGGTAAAAAGCCGCTTTTGTACTAAATAAAGATTTACATTATGAGTAAAAAGGGAATTGGGGCCGCCAAGCAGAGGAGGGCAAGGCCAGCAGTATTGTGATAAAAAAATTTCTCTCAGCGTTGGGAAGAAAAAAAATCGATGGTAGTTTTATTAAAAATTGCATGGATGTATGATGGATGGAGGCGTTAAGCGTTATTGTGCTGAATGGTAAAGGCTTGAATCGCCTTATATGTGTAAGCTTTCAATCGCTTATGTTATTGTAATGTCTGCGCATTTAAGTTTCATATTTATTATTGTCCACAACCTCCTTTAATTACAAATTGCTGGAATGATATTGCTCCTGTATAAAATCGCTGCATAATTTTATAACTCCCGGAACTTTAATTGCCGCACCTGTTGATATATATACAACCAATGTATTGCTAGCGTGGGCAGTGAGTTTTTATGGTTAGCTCAGCAGAACTGTAGCTGTGGATTTACATGTGGGCACTAAACCGTGGCACCAAAACCATGTATAAATGTACTGAGGGCGCGCGCACCTGAATTAAGTTCAGGGCTGTGTGGGTTTATGATTATAATTGCTAACTGTGTGGATCAGCATTATGATTGTTGTGCGTACATATCAATATATGGCATGTATCGTATAGCTATGGTTATTTATAAGTTGATTATAATTGCCGTGCGTTTGTCATATGTTGCCATGAATAACACAGCCGCAGGTGAATTATGTGTTTGTCATTATATATCATATATATAAGTTGTCCATTGAATCGCTATGCGCATATCTTATGTTACCATGACTCACACCAACGCAGTTGGATTATGAGTTTGGCATTAAAATAGTTGTGCGCCTATATATATATCTATACGCTGTGTGTGCATGATAGCAGGCAGGTCCTCTGGTTCTCAGCCATAACTGTGCGCACCAATGAAACTGATTCCAATCTGATTTAATTGAAGAGATGTTTCTGAATTGTACAAAGGAATGAAGTTATTAATCAAATGACTGATGATCTAGAAGGCCTTACAAGGGATAGCCAGGCGGATATTGAAGATATTTCAATCAGATTGGGAAGACTGTCATTAGAGCCAGCAAGCGATCCATCATTAGTGGTATCAGAGCCAGCAACTGGCATTGAGCTAAATCTCAGGAGCAATAGAAGGATGGCTTTCAGGGTTGGAAGAGGACGAGGACGTGGACGTGGTGGAAGAAGACGGTCTGTGGAGAATGTCGAATTGAGGGAAGATATAGAAGAGCTGCGAGCTAGATTGGATGCGTTAACCTCCGGCAAGAACATAGATGATGGAGATGTGAGTGAACCCGAAGTTGAAGCTACTGAGGAGGAAGCTGTAGAGGTTACTCCTGAGATGAGGCTCTTCCAGTGAGTATTGAAATCCACAGCCAGGCCATGGAACCAGTTAGTACCAGTATATCAAGGAGGACTAAATCCAGAAGAACTGATCGACTGGATTAATAGCATGGAGAAATTCTTCGATTATGAAGAAATGGAA
>APFE031099592.1:34516-50637 GCA_000404065.3 Pinus taeda
ATAAATAAATTTCTGAGCCGACAGTGTGCTGATCCAAAATTTATCCTCATTAGTATTTATTTCTCTATAGCAGCTCATCTTTTATCATCATTCTTAAGTCCTGATGATGGATCCCATTTGGGATTTGAAACGTTGGCATAAAAATGTTCATACTGTGGACTCTCCGGTCACTGATTCAAAAGATTTCCTCTCATGAAAAAGTCCAGAATTAGGAATTTTTTTATGCATGAACAATAGGAAGAATGAATGTATTTCGCAGCTCTTCAATGTAACCAGTGTTTTAGATTGAAAATGGGAGCGTGGATCTGTGGAGGATACATATGTAATTTGGCTATGTAATAAGGGGGATATCTTCCGCGCAGCTAATATTTGAAGGGATTAATAAAAAGGTTTGGATGTTTTTTTTAGAGTAACTGCGCTGTCCATTATATGGATATATATGTACGCATGTAGAACTACATAAAAACGCTGGGGTATTATATGTAAACGCTGTGGCATTTAACGTGGACCGTGGCAACTAAAACGACCAATACACAGTGCGCTGTCCACTATAATTTCAATACGCTATCCACTATAATTACAATACAGTGTTGATTTGTTAATGTTACATAGTGTGAGTTGTGGTGTTTGTTAGAACTCTATGCACTGTGCGCATAACTCTATGGTGTATTGTATAATGTTACAAAACCTCTTATAATGTGCGTTGTGTGTTCAGCACTTATACGGTGGACTATTATAATGTTATGAGGTGTGTGCGTTCAAAAGCTCTGTGTGCCCAAGCTCATATACTCTATTTTCATTCTTGAGAATGGTGAGTAGATATTCAATTGCTGCCAGCGAAAATGTTATAAATTTGTGACAGCAATTACAAGGCTTCCATGGTAACTGTGCGTGGATTTTGGAACGGATGTCCGTCATGCAAATCGCTGTTAGATTGTGAGCTTAAATTAAAATCACCGGAATGAAGAACTCTGTTTTTCTGAGGCATAGGTTTTGTTGTAAAGGCATCTAATTCAATTCTGGAATTGAAGGCCTTGTATCATTTCCACAGTAAATGAGTTATTAATTAAATGACTGATGATCTAGAAGGCCTTACAAGGGATAGCCAGGTGGATATCGAACATATTTCAATCAAATTGGGAAGACTGACATTAGAGCCAGAGACCGGTCCATCACTTCTTATGGATGATAACCCTTCAATAGCAACTTCATGTTGGATTGTGTTATATTCGTTCCATGACTAGCACATGTATTTAACTGGGAGGTTAGGAGGGGGTGGAGCCCCACCTTCATTGCACCGATTGCATAGTGGGGGGAGTCATAGGGGGTTTGACAGTTGCAGGTAACCCCACTATATGGGGTCCAGGGCAGCTCCCCGGAAAATTTTGGTTTTGGACCCTATGTTAGGTTGGGCAGACCTACCTATGGTTTTGTGCATGATTTTCTCACATGGTTTTGGACGCGATGGTTTTCGGTCCATGGTTTTGGATGGGATGGTTTTCGTTCCATGGTATTGGATGCTTCAACGTGTATAAATATGTATTGTAACATTGAAAGATACATAATGAAAAATCAAGCTAGTAGTCCCAATTTTGGGATCCAGGAGAAAATCTTTATGTATATGTGTTTTATGTGTTATGCTCTTACATTGTTTATTTTCTGTGTTTTAGAATTCGTATGTAGGTAATTTTTGTACGGGGTTAAAACCTATGCTTTGACCTAGGAGCATTAACTTGCAGTAACAGCTTTGACCCAACAACTGGTAGCAGCAGCAACAACAAAAACTTCGACCTGCCAAGAGATACTTTGATCTCCTAGAGGAATCCACCTAAGAGAGAGAGAGAGAGAGAGAGAGAGATAGCCCAAAATTTCATTTTTTTCCTTTTTCTTCTTCTTTCTCCAATTTTTCAGTTCTTTTGTTTTCCTTTTCTTAGTTCTCACTTCCCAACACTTTCTTCTGGATATCAAACTATATGAGAGAGAGTGAATTTCTCCAAATGAATTCAAACTGCATTGTATATATAACCTTCTAGTGAGCTTGAACTGTCCTTCTTGAAGCCGACTTGATCTCCGTGAGTCTGACTCAATGTGGAGGGGACAAATAGCATATTTGACTCAATATTAATTCTTTTCACATGATTCAAAAGCCCAAGTTGGGTCTCTTTTAATGTAAAATGACTCTAATGACTCAAAATAAATCCTAGAAGTCCTCAATGGGGACTTTGACCTAAAACATGATGACCCAAGCATGAAACCCATGCATTAATAAGTCATAATAATAATAATAATAAAATTATTTTCTACATCCTTTTGATAAATATATTCCATCGTGACTCAAATACATTTATGATGACCAAACCTAGTTGCATATTTCAACACCCCCTCTTAACTAGGGACGTATTCATAATAAAAAGTGTAAGGAAGATCTCAAAATACTTGAACCATGAATAATTTTACCACCACAATGCCATGGACTAGATTCCTGACCAGGGAAATATATCCAAGGTCATCCAATAGTTTGTGCACTCATGATGCCATGGACTAAATTCCTGACCATGGAAATCTATCCAGGTGGGACTAAGATGGACTAAACCTTTCAACCAGTCTAGGTAGCATCAAGGTTACTTTCCAGCCATCAACCCATGGATCTAGGTGCGTATCTGAGGTAAGAGCTCTGATACCAATGCCACCCTCCCTACTTCGAGATCTATAAATACAAAGTGTCGGCTAGATGTCCTCCCAGGAAATGTGTCTTACACACAAAGCCTCAACACTCCCGATTATTCCAATTGGTATAAAAACCTCCCTGATCAAATAGATTCGTAACAAATCTCTCCTGTGTAACCAGCATGCTATCAAACCTTAGAGAGACTTACCTGTGAAAAAACAACCCAAATAAGTAACAAACTTTCAAATGTACATAAGTAAACATAAGCCTCTTGCTTCTTCTGAGCAACTGATGTTGCTTCTCAATTTTACCATAGTAGGAATTCCACACGAATCTTGATGGAAGATTCCTTAATCATACATCTTCCTTTCCTACTTCACATGCAACAACATATTCTTACGGACATATCCTTCTTTTTTTAACTCCTAAAAATTCATTCTCCAATTTCTTCTTTGAAGGTTTCCATCATGACTATGATATGCCCTCCCTCTCAACTCGTGACTTGTTTCCATGAAGACAAGAGTGGAGTTTTCTTCTCTCACTCATGGCCTCCACTAAGACTTAGGGTTGTTAGTAGTGGTTTAGTGAATGACAGATGAAGTACAGAACCATATCCATCACTCCCTCTTAACCAAGGATGATCTAATCATTCATACACAAAGAATATACCCAAGTTCCTTCTTAAATTAGGGAGGTCAACTTCTTTTCTATGGATATGTAGAATATTTCATGGCTTCCATCCTTCCCATATGACCATCATTATCCATATCAATTTTGTCATCATGCTTATCAAATGAACATCTTTACCATCTTGAAGATTATGTACCTGCACAACTTAGATAACAAGTACAGCCAAATCTAAATAAGCATGAAGTTAACCATATCATAATCATATAATAATGGAATAATTCAACATTAGACATCAAACACCTAAACTTAGTTAGGTTCACAAATAATAAGAAACACATACTTTTATACTTCAACCATATGTTAGGGTTTTTGTCATAAACACTAGATTTAATCAAGGCTTGAGCACCTCAATCAAGAGAAAAACCTTCATTATATCTAAGGCTTCAATATTTCTTCCAGAGCTATGACACACAAAGTATTGCAAACCCCATAAGAAATTCAAAAATATAGTTCTACAATGCATCTTAACAACTTTAAAACTCATATGCTAGACATCCACTAGGATTTAGTATAAGATCCTAGATTTCACACATGAGCCATTAAGCTCCAACAATCAAAACTAATCACAATATCTCAAATTATCACACTTTTCATCACATATTAGAGAATTAAACATTTACTAAGGTTTAGTTACAAAACCATAGAATTCACAATATTATGATCCTATAGAATATAACTTTGACTAGGGCTTAGTTCCAAACCCTAGGACTTATGACCATAGATAATTAGGTCAACGCATATCTCTAGGATTTCATCATCATGCACAAGCATATCATAACATGTTCTAGTCAAACCCAATGACACAAATATCAATAAAAGTTATACATATAAAAAAATTTATCATACTAGGGTTTGATTGGACAAACACATGTATACCAAGGATTTCATTTCTAGGTCATTATACGAGTTTTTCTTATACAACATGCCAAACCCTAATGGTCTAAGGTTTCTATACTAAACATATCAAACCTTAATTTATCAATACTTCAAAGGTTTGGGATTTCAGACATCACCATTCAACCCTAACAAGTTTGGGTTTTCATTACCATACCAAAACCCCAAACATGAAAACGTCAAACATCAATAACAACATTCTCTTAGACTTCACCAATAACCCTAAGTAGGCTAGGGTTTCATACATCATCATTGACATATCCTTAAGTTTTATAAAGAACCTTTTTAGGGTTCCATAAGAGTAACCAAAGATATGAGGAGGGTAGATTTATCTAATGATGAATCACCCATTCAAGCATCTTTATGATTCAAAAGAGCAAGACACAATGATTTTAATAATATTTTACCAAGATTTAATATCATGACAGGAACAAAAACTTATAGTTTAAGACATACCTTTATTTTTTAACAAACCTTGTAATTCCAATGCTTTGCCTTTTGAAGCCTTCTTCTACGTTCCTTGATTATTCAACAATTCTTTCCTAAACGAGGGAAATATGAATATAAATGTGATTAGTATTTAATGCAAACAAACTTAGGTAAGTAAGGGAAACTAAAAAATGAAACGGTAATAATATACTTATCTTTGGAAGTTGGTAAGGGCACCTTCCAAGCTTGAGTGATACCTATAGCTTTATAAAAATAATTCAAATTTTGTTTTCAAAATATGTTAAACCTAGAAATAAAAACATAAAGGAAATAAATTCAAAACTTATAGTATAAGGATATGCAAGGGATAGAGTCCCTAAGAGTTCCTAGAAAATAGGTCTTTGACTTTGGGTCCTTCCATCATGTTCTTCTTTGGTGAAACTTCTTTGGAAAATTTTACTTGATCATTGTCCCTTCTTTCTTCGCCCTTTAGAATTCTTGATTTCTTTGTAGACTTATTCACTTTTCCTTTTAGTAGATCCCAGGCTTTATTCTTTTTGTTCTTTCCCTTTATTGTGCTACATATTGTCCTTAAAGATAATAAGCTTCTCTCCTTATAAGGTCTCATCATATTATCCTTTAATCAACTTCTTGAAGTTCCTTAGGTTCCTTTCAATAGATCCTTAAATTATTTTTTTCCTCCTTCTTCACCTTAGCTCCATTCTCCAGCTTCAATGATGTTGATCACAAGCCTTTAATAGCATATCTTTTGTTGACTCCCAATTATACCACATGAGAAGATGATTCCTTAGATAGAGTGTGAACTGTTTACTCTTCCCTTTCATATGCCTACATTATTCAATGTCAATAATCCATGCAATATCATCATTAAGTGAGCTTGTAAGTGTATCCAAGAATCCTTGGCTTTTGACTTTATTGAATAAGTAGTAGAAGATATTCTTGATACAACTTCCTACAGCATTGAATTCCATTCTTATCATAGAGGGAGTTGTCATTTCCTTAAAGCCAACGAAGTGATCTTCAATATTCTTTGACCTTAGCTCTGAAATCATGTTGAGAAATCAATGCTAGTAGAATTAGGGTTAGATTTCTCTTTCTTCATAATTACTTGTGAATTATGTTGGCTTCCTTTTAATTATTTGTTATATTATATTTGATCAAGAAATTACCAAATTATGTTTGTATTAATATCACAAAGACACAAGACAGAAGATGTAGGCACTTTGCCAAGGAAAAACCCCTATCAAGGGGAAAAATCAGTCAACAATTCTTCCTTCAATATTTTCACAAGGTAATCCAAGGCACTTGACCTAGACAAAGACTTCCTCCACACCAAGTCACCCCTTTCTTCCTTCTTGCAGATGATAATCCTTCACTAGAAACTTTGACCTAGCAACATCAACTTGTAGTATTATCTTCGACCCAGCAAACAACAACAACGACAAAAACTTTGACCTAACAAGAGAGGCTTCGATCTCCTAGAGGAATACATGTGAGAGAGAGACATAGAGAGAGCCCAAAATTTTCATTTTCCATTTTTCTTCTTCTTTCTCTAATTTCAAACTTCTTTTGCTTTCCTTTTCTTACCACGCACTTCTCAACATGTTCTTCTGTATATTGAACTATATGAGAGAGAGTGAATTTCTCCAAATGAATTCAAAGCTCCTTGTATATATAGCCTTCCAGTGAGGTTGAATTGTCCTTATTGAAGCTGACTTGATCTCCTTGAGGCTGACTTGGTGTGGAGGGGACAAATAGCATATTTGACTCAATATTAATTCTTTTTACATGATTCCAATCCCAAGAACGTCTCTTTTAATGGACAATGACTCTAATGGCTCAGAATAAATCCTAAAAGTCCTCAATGGGGAGTTTGACCTAGAACATGATGACCTAAGCATGAAACCCATGCTTTAATAAGTCATAATAATAATAATAAAATTATTTTCTTCATCATTTTGATCAATGCATTTAATTGTGACTCAAATACATTGATGAATACCGAACCTAGTTACATATTTCAACAGTTCATTCCTAAATTTTATCTTCAATATTTTTGAGTTTATCTTGGGAAAATAGTTGTTATAATACACCATTATAAAATGCTATAACAAGTGATTAATGGATTTAGTAACATTCAATGTTATTTTCCTCATGAAGTGGACATCAATATTTTATTAGTATTGATTTCCTCGAGGCTACCAAAATAAAAATTGCTGGAGAGAAGGAACCTTATAGTGCAGATATCGTTTGTATTGCCTTATTTTGTTTGAACACTATGACAAACACTATGACAGTTTTATGGCTTATTTTTTATTGAGGACATCAGTTTAGTGATGACATGGTTTTATGTTATTATTTGATGATGTTGCATAACATTTCATGTTATGGATGTGTAGATTACATTTTGATTGGTGATTAATTTTATTATGTGGTTATGCATTAGTTATATTAAATGAATGATCATAATTTTATGATAAATTGAATGTTGTTTAAACAAATCTAATTACAATATTGTTTAAATCTTATTGGAATGTGATAAAAATTTATAAGAGCGTTGACATGAAATTGATGAAATTTTTTATTTTAATTAAAATCAAAGGACATCACATATTCAGAATGAATATCATATATATATATTTATATATAATATATATATATATAATTATATATATAGATTTGAAATTATGATCAAAATATTGATGAAATGAATTAGTGAATGCAAGCACATGGATTATGCTTATAATAAACTAAACATGGGTGATGAGTTGTATGAGGTACATTTTAAGGATGGAACTTATTTTAAAGTGTAGAAGCCTCGATGAATATTACTAGCCCCTACCATGTAAATTATAACGTTTGTTGATATTTTTTGTAAAAAAAAATGAATTTCTAATGATTTTATATATTCTCTATAAATTTTTGATGAAATTTAAGGTGAAATAATTTTATCCTATAAAATTTGGAAGAATCATTTTTAGAAAAATAGAAATTAATGAATTCTTTTATGGAAAAAATTCATGGAAAATTAGCCCATCTATGAAATTTAGCTCCTAAAACTTTTCTTAGTTGTATGAAGGTTTACTAAATAGTTTGGAGAGGTGGAGCAGTATCCTTATTTCCATTTTCTATCACTTCAAATATGGCTTGGGTTGAAAAGGGTGGTACACGTTTACCTTGAGGTTGCACGATGTTGTAAGGGTAAACCAAGAATCCGGTAACTTACATGGGATGGCTAAAGGGTGAGTGGAAAGCTATTCCTCATTAACCACTACCCCCTCATCAAAGTAAACATTGAGATTAAATCATTGTCTCCATTATCCCACCATTTCCTCTCGACAAAACCAAGGTACTTGAAGGAAAAATAGTCATAACACCGCAAATTACATAGTATAATTCTTAAAGAGCATGATCAAAATCTAGTAATAATCCTCATATGGAATTTATAATTAATAAATTGCATAGGAGAAAATCAATAGTTCAGAAACATCTTTCCAAAGTTCATCCTTTAATAGGAGTGATTCTAATCATAATTCTAGTGGTATGCAATTTTGGAATTTTTCAATAATCTTCGAAAACATTCAAATGGATTTTGCAAATCTGCGGTATATGGAATTTATAATTAATAAATTTCATAGGAGAAAATCAATAGTTCAGAAACATCTTTCCAAAGTGCATCCTTTAATAGGAGTGATTCTAATCATAATTCTAGTGGTATGCAATTTTGGAATTTTAATTATGTATCAATATCCTCTACCTTATATAACCCTCTATTGCCCTCGCATGGCCACTAAGCAACCATTAACTTAGAAAAAAATAATCACATGAGTACTAGAGAACGCAAAAGTGAAAACATATAGTTTATAGTACCCAACAATTTTATATAATTGAGATGCCCAACTTAACTTCCTTTATCGAAAATTCACTATTTCTATGAGAATTCAATTGAAGTATTTGTATCCAGGCATTGAATATACTCTAAATTTCCATTAAAGGAACAAGAGCATAATTGTGATGGTTGAGGACATTAACAATTTTTTCGTTGATGTAAGCTCATATAACTGCAATATGAAGCATTTTTTTCTTTGTCCTAAGTATCCATGAAATTATATCAGTTGAAATAATATTTATATATATCTTGTTTGATATATCCGACCATTTAAATAAAAACTATTTTAATTTAATAAACGACGACAAGGAATGCAACTAATCGCTCAAACCTTCACAATTTAACAATAAGTTTGTAAATTTCTCCTAAAGTTATCAATAGTAAACAAGTGACCATCAAAATAATTATATGTACCTCTAACAATTTATAAACCACAATCAAAACTAAATTTATTTTAATATGACAACTCAACCATAATTATTTTCATCGCTAGCATAATAAGCTCTTCACAATATGGAAATTGATATTCAATTTACTAGAATTACTATCACCAGGTAATTGTTTTCTAAAAAAAATTATCAAATTATATGGTTGTCTCATGTCTATTGTCAAAGTCCTCACAAAGTTCACTCTATGTTGATGACTCACTGATTAACCTCCTAGTCTATTTTATGGATACTCTTCTTTTCCCTGGACTCCCAAGTTATGACAAAGTTGTATGAAAGAAACTGTAGCACTAGAAAATTGTGAATTAAAGAGATCCACTTTAGATGTTTCCCACACATATTGTTAATCTACATCATATTTTGTCTATATTATATTGATAATCACATTCCTTCCAAATCCTTGTCAATGAAAATTAATGAGAATTTCTCGATCATTAGATAGACACATGGCATAGTAAAGGAGAACAACCTTTCATTCCCAAAAGAAATCCTAAATTAGGATTAGTAACGATGGGAACATCATATATTACCCATTAATTCTTGAAGAAAATATTTTTGCAATAAATCTATGACAAACGATGAATGGATTATAAATAGATAGGAAAAGGCGAAGGCGAGCATCCATGGAATGTTGTTTAAATGTTTTCTCTAGGTAATAATGTGACACAATGTTTAGTCTTTTGTTGTTGTAGATCAACATGCCCATGTATTATCTATCTAAAATCAGAAGTCATTTGACAAGCCACACATGATGCATTACTGAAAAATATACATTAATATATCTTAGTTGTTTTTCAAAGTCATCTTGATTTTTTCATTAGTAAATATTAGTTGATTTTCAAAATCATCTTGATTTTTTCCCCTTAATTAATAGCACCCAACTACCATCTACGTATACACAAGAACTATTGAATGTTAGTTAGAAAAAAGTGTGACTACTTTGGTTGAATTACTTTTTTATTGGATTTTTTTATCTCCATGTTGATGGAGTTGAATTTCCTTAAGCATTCTCATATCCATTCTAGGAAATTTTCCTAATTAATATATTAATTAATATATTATTTTGACATTATAGGCTCTCCTTTTTCTTGGAATATTGATGGTATAACAACATGAAACCTTAACATTATTGTAGTTTCCCATCACTCTCTCATTATATTTCTTCAAATGTAATTAATTTCCTTCAATAGAAAATCAAAGTGGAAACAAATGTGATGATACTATGTGACAACAATAATGTGTAGCAAAAAAGTAGTCTAGAAGCAAAAGTATATGTGACTATGTAATAGAAGATAAGAGTGGAAAAAAATATATGGATATTATGTAACATCAATGTTGAATGACATCAATTAATAAATCAAAGTGTCAGAAAATCTATATGTGACTGTTTGATGGGTGAAAGTGTTGAAAATGCAACAAGATGATGGAGCTTAGTGAAAAGAAGTTGCCTTCACTAAGTGGGCCCGCAGGCTATTTTTGGCGCAAAGTCTATTTTTAGATATATGGATCATGGTCTATGAGTTGCAGGATGCTATTCAGGATGATTGGTCATGTTGGTAAAAATAGATGGACCTTTATTTTTAGACATATGGGCGGAGTCTATTTTTAGAACTGCCAGTCTAAAAATAGAACAGTTGAATATTATTAGCTCTTAATAATATTTGGACTATAAACATTATCTTATCCTCTTACAGCACTTCAGTTCGAGCTACGGATGTGGCACATGCAACTGCCAGAAGGAAATACGCTTTTCCCTATGGGTTAGTTGAGCTATTGCATGATGGACTTCAGTTAAAACTCAAGTGATCGAGTTTGGTGGAGTTGATTGAGGAGTTGATGGAGTTGTGTTCAGTTTGACTTAGTTGAACTAGTTGTATTTAGTCTAAGTGACAAATACACTAGTGATGAGTGGTGTGAATTAATTATTAATTAATTCACTAATTATTGTTGGCATTATGATTCTAGTTTGGCTCTATGGTACAGGTGTTGTACTTGATGGCAACTCACTCATGTGGCAGATCTCAGTTCAGGCACTCAAAATCATGAAAATTAAGATACCCGTAGGTAATCCTAGAAGAAGCTACAGACATGCACGCAGGTTCTCAGTTCAGTAGGTGCGGACCCTAGTTTCACTATCTCCAATGCAGAAAAGCGCGTGCACGTGGGAATCTTTATGAATGGTTCATGGTATTTAGCCCGACATATTTGATCCTATGGTTTTGGTCCATGGTTTTGCATCTACAAATATTGGTCCAAGGTATTGGGTTCATGGTATTTTGTTATTATGGTTTTGGACCATGGTATTTTGAAAGGCTTGCCTATAAAAAGGAAAGAAGATCACTTGGCTAGAAAGATGTGAAAATTTGAATATCTTAAGATCCGAATTTTTGGGTGATTGATATTTAAAGCTAGATCTAAATCAAGGAGAAAACTTAAAGTGAATCTATTGATAAGTCGTGATCTCTCGGGCGCATGAGCAGATCTATGGATCTGACTGATTGTGGCACATTGGAGGACTGTTAACTTGGCCCTAATCAGAAGTCCGCAGGAGATACGAAGGCGCAGTGCGGGGATACGCAGCACAGCAAAAGGTGTAGTGTGGGGTACGCAGTCTGGGAAAAGGATCAGTGCGAGGTACGCAGCATAGGAGAAAGCGCAGTGCAGGCCACATGCAGCGCTACAAAAGGAGAAGTGTGAGGTACGCAGTGCGGGAAAAGGCACAGTGCAGAGGTACGCGGACTGTCAGACAGTGAGACTGTGGACCTGAGAAAAAGTACGCACAGAAGAAGAACCACCAGTGTGGATCTGTGTAGTTTAGACTTAGAAGAGCTACGGATATTCGCAGGTCCCTCTTGGTGAAGTTGCGAACTTATCTTGAAACTTCTGTTGACTATCTTTTATCTATTGCAGCAGAATTCTGGGTTTATATTTCTGGTATTACTTTTCTGTTTACAACATTCTGAAGAGTTGGGTGATTCATTGTTTGATTGTATAAGGAGATTGGGTGATTTGCATGTACTTGATGACTATTTGTTGTCCATGGATCCAGTTTGAAAATTAATGAAACGTGGTCCTTAAAGAAGTAAAAGAGTTAAGGGGGTTGTATCTCCCTTCCAAGAGAAACTGGAAAACGAGAGAGAGTTGTAGCTCTCTGCAGGTTGCAGCCTACATACTGGTAAAGGACTACACCAGTACAAAATCATTGTAAAATAAGTTTCTAATTGAAAGAAGATAGAGACATATTGCAGCAAGTGGTTTTCACCCACATTGGGTTTCCACCTTATATCTGGTGTTCTTTGGTGTGACTATCTGTTTTTCTTGTTCATGCGCATTATTTTATGGTACTGACATATAAATTAATGATCAATATTTGAAGATTAAATTGAAGTATAAATTAGGAAGATATATTGAAAAGAACTTGATAATACTGATTCACCCCCCCCCTCTCAGTATTATTTCCAACAATTGGTATCAGAGCAGGTCCTTCTGAAGAAGCTTGATCGCTTGAAGGAAGATCTTTCATGATGAGTAACTACGAGAGGGAAGCATCAATCAGGCCACCGGTTTTTGATGGAACAAACTTCGTAAATTGGAAGGTAAGAGTTACTACCTATCTTCAATCTCTGGGTACAGAAGTCTGGGATATCATAGATACAGGGTATACGTTTCCATCAGCAACTCCCACAGATCCGTCTGAGAAGAAGAAATATGAAACAAATGCAAAGGCGGTCAATACTCTATTGGGATGTCTATCCCAATCAGAATTTGTCAAAGTTATGCATTATAAATCCGCAACGGAAATATGGGACAAGATTGTTCTAAGCTATGAAGGAGATGATTGGGTAAAATGAGCAAAACTTCAAACCCTCAGAATTCAGTATGAAAATTTCAGAATGTACAATGATGAAAGTGTGGCTAACTATTTTCTTCATGTAGATGAGATTGTTAATTGTATGAAAAATTTGGGCGAAGAAGTAAAAGAGGTTGCTGTGGTTGAAAAAGTTCTAAGATCTTTGTCCCCTAGGTTTGAATCTAAAGTCTCTACAATAGAAGAAAAGGAGAATCTTCAAAACCTTAAAATGTCAGAGCTGCATGGAATTCTAACTGCTTATGAAATGAGGAAAGGAGGACCATTAGACAGGAGAGAAGCTGCCTTCAAGGCTTCTGGCAAAGGATACTACTATGAGTCAGGACACATATCAGACGAAGAAGAAGAATCAAATTTTGTCAAAAATCTTCAACGGGGTGTTGGACGATTCCGGGGTAAGTTACCTTTCAAATGCTTTGCTTGTGGAAGAGTAGGTCACTATGCTGCCAAATTTCCTCACAAGGATAAGGGGAAGGAACCTGTTAGATGGAACAAGAAACAAAATGCAAACAAGAAAAGCTATTACACTCATGAAGATAGTGATGGAATATCAAATAGCAATGACGATGAACGAGGTAATCACTATAAACTTTTAATGGCCTTTGAAGATGATGATTACATGGATGCTATAGATGTGGATGACTTTTATGAAGAGATTACTAGACTCAAAACATGTTTAGAAGAAAAGAATATGATCATTGATACTCTGCAAATTCAACTGGATGAAAAAGAAAAATCTCTTGAGAAGTTAGAATGTGAAATTGTTGGTCTTAGAAAAGAAATTGAGAAAACAAAGGCCCTTAATCTTAAATTTGTTAAAGGATCTAAAACACTGGATGAGATTATCAATGTGCAGCGTTCCCTTCTAATCAAGACAGGTATGTGGTATAATGGAGAAGCATCTCAAGCTTCCACCTCCAAAATTTATCTTGATGCAGCAAGAAGGAGTGAGCAAAGGCCCAATAGAAATCATCAAGTAAATCAAGGACAATCTTCCTCAAGAACGAACAAAGACTATCAAGAAAATCGGGGGCATGCTACCGTAAGGATAAACAGAAGCTACAACCAACCACAGGTAAAATCTTCCCAATTTTCTTCAAGAATGGATGTCAGTAGAAACTACAATCGGTTTGATGATAGTCATAGGAATTTCTTCAATGGCCAATGTTTCTCTTGCCATAACTTTGGTCATAAAGCAGCTCAATGTGTTGCCTATAAGACAATCATGACTAGAGAGGCTCAAAAACAAATAAGTATGCCTGCAATAAAAAAGAGGACCTATAACAACTTTTCTGCCCTTGAAAGTGAAATTGAATGTTCTATTTGTAATAATTTTGGTCATGAAGATTCTGAATGTAGGAGCAGGTTTTGGAAGAAAACTCAGAGGGAACAAACCTCAAGTGCCAAAACATGGAGAATGAAGAAACCGCAACCAGAAAGATGTGGGATAGCTTTATATGCAGAAGGACAGGAAAATCAATGGTACATCGACAGTGGATGTTCGAAGCATATGACAGGTGATAAAGAGAAACTTGAATCATATACTGCTTTAGAAAAGGGAAATAAAGTTTCTTTTGGAAATGACACCCCTACAGCCATAAAAGGAAAAGGCATTGCTCAGTTGAAAGAAAAGGTCAAAGCTAGAAATGTTTTGTATGTTGATGGCTTGAAGCATAATCTATTGAGTGTCAGTCAAATGTGCAATAATGGAATCGAGGTAATATTTCGATTAGATGGGTGTAGTGTTCGTGATCTTGATACAGGAAGAACCGTACTCAAAGGCAGAAGAACTCCAAATAATCTATACATATTTGAAGAAGGAGAACATCAATGTTATTTGAGAAAAAATGATGAACACTGGTTATGGCATCAGAGGTTGGGGCATTTAAGCTTTTCACAAATAAGGAAAGCATGCAAATACCAGGCAGTTCATGGTCTTCCAGAAATCAAAATTCCAGACGACACCATATGCAAATCATGTCAGTTTGGGAAGCAAACCAGAACTAACTTCCCTGAGAAGGAAGGATCTGCCAGCAGGCCTCTTCAGCTAGTCCATACATATGTATGTGGTCCATTTAGGACAAGGTCACCTCGAGGAGAAGAATACTTTATATTATTCATTGATGACTTCTCCATGATGGTTTGGTTAGGACTTATGAAGCACAAGGACGAAGCATTTGAAAAATTCAAATCCTTCGAAGCCTTGGTTGAGAATGAATCAGATTACAAAATTAAGTGCCTCAGGTTCGACAGAGGTGGGGAGTTTACCTCAAATGAATTTTTCGATTTCTGTGAAGAACATGGAATAAGAAGGGAATTTTCTACAGCTAGGACTCCTCAGCAAAATGGAGTGGTGGAAAGGATGAACAGAACAGTCCAACAAATGGCTCGAGCTATGCTTGATGAGTCTGGAACTCTTGCAACCTTCTGGGGTGAAGCTGCATATGCTGCGGCTGTTATTCTCAACAAAACAAATGTCCGAGTGAACAACACTCAAACTCTGCATGAGCTCTGGTATGGTGAGACTCCTTCAGTAAAGCATTTCAAAATTTTTGGGAGCAAATGCTATATTAAGAATACTGATGAATAGCTTGGCAAACTTGAACCTAGAGTAGATGAAGGTATTCTCCTTGGTTATTCTCCCTACAGCAAAGCGTATAAGTATTATAATAAAAGACTTGGAAGAATTGTTGATAGCATTGATGTAGTGGTTGATGAAAAAGGATACATCCCTAGGCAAGTAAATCATGAAAATATTGAAGAGGATGAAGACTACTCTCCAAATCAGATAGATGATGAAGAAGAGACCCATGAAGAAGAAACCCATTAGGAGCCGGAGGAACAAATAAGGATAGAAGAAAAGACTCCTTCTAGATATGTTCAAAATAATCATCCAGAATCACAAATTTTGGGGCAAAAGGAGGTAGGTGTTCAAACAAGAAGAACAATTGCAGAAGCCTCAAGCTATTTGGCATTGCTCTCCTCCATTGAACCACAAAATGTAAAAGAGGAATGCAAAGATGAATGCTGGGTCAAGGCAATGGATGAAGAACTTGAGTAGATTGAAAAGAGCAACACTTGGGAGTTGGTCCCTAGACCAAAAGATAAGAATGTCATAGGGACAAAATGGATCTTCAAGAACAAGTTGAATGAAAATGGGGAAGTTATTAGAAACAAGGCCAGACTTGTTTGTAAAGGGTATGCTCAACAAGAAGG
>APFE031099592.1:51641-95034 GCA_000404065.3 Pinus taeda
GGATAAGAATGTTATCGGAACAAAATGGGTCTTCAAAGATAAATTGAATGAAAATGGAGAAGTAATTAGAAACAAGGCTAGACTTGTTTGTAAAGGGTATGCGCAACAAGAAGGAATAGACTTTGAAGAAACTTTTTCTCCGGTTGCTAGACTTGAGGCCATCCGAATGTTCCTTGCTCTCTCAAGCTTTCAGAATTTCAAAGTTTTTCAAATGGACGTAAAATCTGCCTTTCTGAATGGGGACTTAGAAGAAGAAGTGTACATTGAGCAACCAGATGGTTTCATCCTTAGGAATGATCCAAATCTTGTATGCAGACTGAAAAAGACTCTTTATGGTCTTTAACAAGCTCCAAGGGCTTGGTACTACCGATTGGACAAATATCTTCATCAACAAGGATTTTCAAAAGGATCAACCGATAGCAATCTTTATTTAAAAATTGACAATGACAAATTGCTAATACTTGTTGTGTATGTAGATGACATTATCTTTGGCAGCAATGAAGATGCTATG
Organism: Pinus taeda; assembly: GCA_000404065.3. Taxonomy (NCBI): domain Eukaryota; kingdom Viridiplantae; phylum Streptophyta; class Pinopsida; order Pinales; family Pinaceae; genus Pinus; species Pinus taeda. The sequence continues at coordinate 52,153 of APFE031099592.1, forward strand.
AGTCAAAGTTTTGCCTTGGTGATGCAAAAAGAATTTGAGATGTCTATGCTTGGAGAACTGACATACTTTCTTGGATTGCAAATCCAACAAAATGAAGGCGGAATCTTCTTGTCTCAAACCAAGTATCTCAAGCAGATTTTGAAGAAATATGGCATGGAAGATGCAAAACCAGTATGTACCCCCACGGTCACAGGATGCAACCTAAGTGCAAATGATGAATCAGCAGCAGTGCATCAACCAAACTACAGGTCTATGATTGGAAGCCTACTTTATTTGACAAGTACTCGACCAGACATCATGCATGCAGTGGGAATAGTTGGAAGATTTCAGGAAAATCCAAAGGAAACTCATCTTCAGGTAGTGAAGAGAATCTTTAAGTACCTTCAAGGAACTCAAAACTATGGCTTATGGTATCCTAGAGATACAAATCTCACACTTCATGCTTATACAGATGCAGATTGGGCCGGAAGCGTGGATGATAGGAAGTGCACAAGTGGTGGTGCATTCTTTATGGGTTCCAGATTAGTATCTCGGTTCAGCAAGAAAAAGAGTTCAATTGCTTTATCTACAGCTGAAGCGGAGTATGTGGCTACTACATCTTGCTGCACTCAACTTCTTTGGATGATGCAGACCTTGCAGGACTTTCAAATCACTTGTACTCCACCTATCTCCATCTTATGTGATAATACAAGTGCAATCAACATTTCGAAGAACCAAGTCATGCATTCAAAGACCAAGCACATATCGATCAAGTATCACTTTTTCAGGGAACAAGTGATTGAACAAAAGGTCAAGTTGGAGTATGTTCCTTCTAAGGAACAAGTTTCTTATATTCTCACCAAACCATTGCCCAGGGAGACCTTTGAATACCTCAGGCAAAAGCTGGGGGTAGTTGATGCATCATCTTGTTGATTGAATCTCATCTGTTGGTTGTATGTGAGGTTTATTTGCTGGTTTATGGATTGGTTGTAGACTGATGGCACAAGTTCAGGGGGAGCACATATAATGCATTTTTGGCATTATGGTAGCACAAAAGGAGATCATGGATGCTGATCTGATCATGGCTGCAATATGTCTCTGTCTCTCTCATGGTCATGGTGGATTATGGTTCTTCTTGATTAAATTTATGGTGGATTATGGATCTGGTCAGGAGAAGCACTATCATCAGAGCAAAGACTTAAGCATGTTCTCAGGGGGAGCATAACCCTTTGCCCTTGATGTCAAAGGGGGAGAATGACATTAAGGATCTTGAGGTTGCCATCAAGTCCAAAGGGGGAGATTGTTGGCATTATGATTCTGGTTTGGCTCTATGGTACAGTTGTTGTACTTGATGGAAACTCACTCATGTGGCAAATCTCAGTTCAGGCACTCAAAATCATGAAAATTAAGATACCCGCAGGTAATCCTAGAAGAAGTTGCGGATCCGCAGGTAATCCTAGAAGAAGTTGCAGACATGCACGCAGGTTCTCCGTTCAGTAGGTGCGGACCCTAGTTTCATTATCTCCAATGCAGAAAAGCGCATGCACATGGGAATCTTTATGAATGGTTCATGGTATTTAGCCCGACATATTTGATCCTATGGTTTTGGTCCGTGGTTTTGCATCTAAAAATATTGATCCAAGGTATTGGGTTCATGGTATTGTGTTATTATGGTTTTGGACCATGGTATTGTGAAAGGCTTGCCTATAAAAAGGAAAGGAGATCACTTGGCTAGAAAGATGTGAAAATTTGAATATCTTAAGATCTGAATTTCTGGGTGATTGATATTTAAAACTAGATCTAAATCAAGGAGAAAACTTAAAGTGAATCTATTGATAAGTCGTCATCTCTCAGGTGCATGAGCAGATCTGTGGATCTGACTGATTGTGGCACATTGGAGGACTGTTAACTCGACCCTAATCAGAAGTCCGCAGGAGATACGAAGGCGCAGTGCGGGGGTATGCAGCGTAGAAAAAGGTGCAGTGCGGGGGTACGCAGTCCAGGAAAAGGCTCAGTGCGAGGTATGTAGCATAGGAGAAAGCGCAGTGCAAGCCGCACGCAGTGCTGCAAAAGGAGAAGTGCGAGGTATGCAGTGCGGGAAAAGGCACAGTGTGGAGGTACGCGGACTGTCAGACAGTGAGAGTGCGGACCTGAGAAAAAGTACGCACAGAAGAAGAACCACTAGTGTGGATCTGTATAGTTTAGACTCAGAAGAGCTGCAGATATTCGCAGGTCCCTCTTGGTGAAGTTGCGGACTTATCTTGAAACTTTTGTTGACTATCTTTTATCTATTGCAGCATAATTCTGGGTTTAGATTTCTGTTATCACTTTTTTGTTTACAACATTCTGAAGAGTTGGGTGATTCATTGGTTGATTGTATAAGGAGATTAGGTGATTTGCATGTACTTGATGACTATTTGTTGTCCATGGATCCAATTTGAAAATTAATGAAACGTGGTCCTTAAAGAAGTAAAAGATCTAAGGGGGTTGTAGCTCCCTTCCAAGAGAAACTGGAAAACGAGAGAGAGTTGTAGCTCTCTACAGGTTGCAGCCTACATACCGGTAAAGGACTGCACTAGTACAAAATATTGTAAAAGAAGTTTCTAATTGAAAGAAGATAGAGACATATTACAGCAGGTGGTTTTCACCCACATTGGGTTTCCACCTTATATCTGGTGCTCTTTGGTGTGACTATTTGTTTTTCTTGTTCATGCGCATTATTTTATGGTACTGACATATAAATTAATGATCAATATTTGAAGATTAAATTGAAGTATAAATCAGGAAGATATATTGAAAAGAATTTGATAATATTGATTCACCCCCCCCTCTCAGTATTATTTCCAACAATTATTAACTCATAAATCAACTAAATAATACATCAGTTAACTCAGTGCATGGACAGTTCAGTGGAGACAAGTGTTAGGGGTGGGTGAAAGGGTGAGACTACTATCAGTTGTGACTATAGTTGTGCATGAGATTTGCACAATCATTGATTGAGATTTCCAATGGGGATTTTGCAGTACAAGCCAAGGGAATTTGAACTTGGATCAGATCTATTCTCAACAGGGATTGCGCAGTAGAGGCAGGCAAACAACAGAGGAGATTTGAACCTGTGACTCGATTCAGATCTGAGCTAGTTTGTGTGTAACAGGTGGAGATAGTACTGAGTACTTGTGAGGAGTATTGTACTATGTATTGTTACATATTCTCTATCATCATAATATACATATATTCGGGAGTTTTCAGCTGTATTCTTTCCCCATTACATACTGTGTTGATATGTGTGATTGAAGTTTCAATGTGCGCATGCGATTGTTTCTTTAATTCCGCAAATTGATGATCAATGGTAGAGGAGGTTATTTATTATGCATGCGTTCCACAAATAGTGTATAATAAGGATAATCTCTGTAAATAAGTGTTATATTATTCAAAATTTCTACAGAAACCATGGATATGGGTTACACTTTTTGGAGAGAGAGGGCATGTTTGAGTGAAAAAATGATGACTCAACGAGCCATTTAAGCACTTCATCATAAAATAATTAAGCACTTGATCGAGTTGGTTGAGGCATTAAACAATGTAACCCGAGGTTAGCCAGCTCAATCGAGCCATGTTTTTGAAATTTCACACCAATACAAGCTAGAAATGGAATTAAAAAAATTGGCTCGATCGAGCCTTAAAGCTCAATTGAGCCTTAAATCTAGATCAAGCTATAGGTTAGATCGACCCTTTTTATAACCATGGTATGGGCATTGAGCTATTTGAATTTCGAAATCAAGCACTCAATCAAGTGTTTTAAGCACTTGATCGAGTCTCTTAAGTCCTAAAATCCATAATTTCAGCACCCCTTCTGCAAAATTTTTTGCAACACCATTTTGTACCCTAGCGGACGTAGGACTAAATTTGTCCTTAGGTGGCAAAGTTGATCATGTTGGATTCATGAAGGAATCCTCTATCCAATGGCATATGAGTTTGATATTTTTGAATTAATATGATATTTTTCATCTAATTTCTTTTAAATATGATGCTTGAAATTTATTTGAATTATTTTAAAGAGGTTGAATAAAATAATCAATATCAAAAACTATACACAACGAAAAAAATTCAAAAAATACCACTATCTTTATTTATGAGTCCTCTTCAAAAGGATTCTTTTGGTTTTTTAATTAATTTTAATAGTTGAAAAAAAACCTTACTTGAACACGTGTTTGCAAATTGTAGTTAAAATATTACTTCACCAACTTCAAAAAATAATAAAAATTATATTTTGCTTATAAAAAAATTATTAGACAACTTAGTCTTGTGTTCTAGTCATGCTTATATATATATATATATTATATATATATTATATATTATATTAATATAATATTATATATTTAATATTAAAAATTAAACATTTTATACTAAATTATGCTACGTGAACACACGCATACCTCTTAAGATGCATGAAAATTTGGAAGGACAACCATTTAATTTAATGGAAAATTGACATATTATATGACACTAAATATTTTTGCAAAAAATATCATTAGGACAACAACATAATTCTACACAATTTGCATTTTTACTCTGAATCAAAATTCACAATGATTTCATTAATTTTGTGGGCTTCAATACGTTAAAAGAGGAAAAACTTGAAATTTCATCGCCATAATTGGCCCAAAAGTGTAACTGATGTTCACTCTTTCAGTCTGGTAGCGATGTTGAATGACAAGAAGTGCAATGGAATATGTAATACCAAATCATATTATCATTAAATGTATATGTGACTATATAACAACAAAGAAAAGTGGCAACAAGTGTGATTTCAAGAACAAGAAGTATGTTTGTTGATTGAGATAGCAAGAATGATTGCTAAGATAGGAAGTGCGATGGTTGTATGGAAACGAGTATAAGATGAGGTTAGCTGGTGTGAATGTTGACTAATTCAAATAAAATTGTAGAGATTTGAATATCATATTGCAGAAATAAGACTAGAGAACTAATTGGATCAGTAAAAATAAATACAAACCATAGATCAAGGAGTGTATATGAGTAAGATTACATGGATTTCCTATGGGTGTAGTTTGGAAATGTGATCATAAACGGATCTAGTAGGTAGACAAGGTATGTTCCTATAAATCATGGGCTCAAAGTCCCCTTTAGGTTGTGTTGACAATGTTGGACTTGCCAACATTCATGGGGTCTGCCTGATCTGAAGTCCCATTTAGACCTCACACCATTTGATATAGGAGCCCCATCTGGAATACGACCTGGTTGTTGAAGCAGTGGGTTTTAATGATGTGCCTTGGCTACAAAATGCATAGAGTGGTGTTTTCATGACTTTGGTGAACAAATGTGTGACTTTGTGGAAGGTCAAGTGTGATGCATGGAAGTTTCTAACACAGGAGGGGAAACTGAGTGAGCCCCTTTGAAACTTGTAATAGTATGCATCTTCAAAGGAACACATGAGCATAAAGACACGACGAGTTAGCCCGCAAAATATTTCACACATTAACCATGAAGGAAATAAACAATAGAAAGCATTCAATAAGATTTATACTAATGCAAAATAAATATTTCATAAGCGTTAGTGTAAGTGAAATAACATATAGATCACACATAACAAGAATATTCCTACTATATTCACAACAAATGCATGAAAACGTCATCTTTGAGCTTTTATTAAAGTCAAAATTTCAAGCATACATATACCATTGACAAACCACTAGTCCCGATAGTGAAATATGAATTCTAAACCTTCTCCTCCAAAGAAGATACTCCCTCTATGCTACGGAGAAGCCAAGGCTCTCAACAAACTCCTAAGCTCCTCATTCTAAGCTAAAAGCCTAGCCAAAAGATTGGTTCCCAAAATACCTTTACGTGAGTTATGAGGATATATTTATAGGAAAATGGGTGACTATTCACTTCCCCTTTGTTACTCTTGGACTTCCCTCATGGCTCTTCAACTTCTTTACAAAATGACTCTTCAACTTCTTTATAACATGAATCTTCACTTTCCACAATTGACACATGGAATTTCACATAGAAATTAATTACAAAGAATATTACAATATACTCATACTCATATAATAAAAAATTGGGTAAATCCGACTAGAAAACCTAATAAGACAAAACAAGTTAAGCTTGATTTTAGGGAAACTCAAGCTCAGAAACTTCCACTTGTTGTTTTTCGGTCATATAATGGTGCCAAGCTTTGTACTGAGTAATGACCTCCCCAAACTGTGTGAATGTATTAGGATGGAAGTGAACTCTAGTCTCCATAGCATCCAGGTACACTGATTTGGAACCAATCTGAGTTTCATTCTTTAGAAGGAGAAACATAGTGTTGATTTGGATAGGGCCACCAATTTACTTTTGCATATTCTATCTATTCACTTCAAGATCTTCCTTGGTGGTGATCTATCTCAAATGCTCCAAGGATTCTTTAATCTCTTGCATAAACTGATTCTTACATTTGGCCTAAGTGAGTGAGCCAACTAATGGGATCTTGTGTGATTTGACCATCAAATCCACATTGTTGTATAATCATGCATATGAGGCCTGACTGTTGGTAATTTTGTACTGTGTTGAACATTCATGCATGACAGAAATAGTTGTTTGTACAACCTTGATAGTTTTAACATGATATTTACACTTCTGTTGCAAGTTACTCAAGTGGGAAAATACCTTATGCACAATGACAAGCTCGTCATATAGAGTCCACATGGTATCTCCCAATGTCAATACTTCTCCACATATGATAACCTTCAATTCTTCTAGATAGAGTTGTGTGGGATCTACGCTCTATACCTCGGAGTTGGTCAACCTCTTACCTATCACCATGAAATTTCTTCACCAATTGTTTGTTCTTGACCATTAGATACTCATTCTTCGACTTTGCTACACCTGTGAAGTCGAAGTTGGTTGCGGAAATGGCATTTGTATTCCTTCTGGTGTCTGCCACAATCACCCTTTCTTTGATTACTACAAGAGATGAAAGGTCATCGGAAAAATGTTTCTTCCATGCTTGTACAATATTTTTCTAAAGCTCATCGTAAGTTAGATTGTATGTTTCCATAACTAGGCCATTTCCAAGAGGAACAATTTACTCTTCCTCACTTGGAGCTAGCTCTACTGGAGGAGGGGGAGACTAAATGTCACCTGCTATGTACTTAGAATCAGGTCAAAATCTTGGTTCTATAGCTTTGGTTCCACCTGCATGTCTTGGATCACAATCAATTCCTCAATCTCCTTAGTGAGCTCCTTATCAAGCATTTGTTTTCTCTCCTTCTCTACTTGTGGGTTATGCTCTTGTTCTTCAGCTTGTCTTCATGTGACTTCTTCTTCTTCAACTCTTCACATTTCTTCTTCTTCCAATCTCCTCTTCTCTTGTTCTTCCCTCTAATTATGTTATGCTTCCTATATCATCTATTTACTCTTCTTCTCTACTATTGTGGCTGCTTTTAGAATGACTGGATCCACTTTCATCTTGCAGCTTCACTCTCCCCCTAGGTTACATGCAACCTTCCTCTTACCCTTTTTTCACACTGGGTTGCACCCTTCTATTGGTTCTTCCTCTTGGGAGACTTCCTTTGATAGAGTAACGTGTGTTGTTCCTACAAATTTGACTGGCTCACAAGTCTTGGAGGCATTGTAAAAGTACTTCATATCTTCCTCCTCAGGCCTGTAAAATGTCTTGCTTGGCCATTGAAAAGGAATCCACACACAGTGGTCTTTACAAACATTCCTTGTATCATACGGATTAATGTCCAGATGACCAAATGCAAATTTTTCTATGGCCTTTCCTTCAGTGTCTGCACCTTTCATATTCTTGAATTTGTATAGTCTAATTTGTATAGGAAGGGAGGGCCAAGGTGCTTTCTTCGTCCTATGAAAAACTATTGAAAACCCTATAGAGGGATGGTACGCAACTTCTCCCATGGCTAGCATATTGGTGGCATACCTTGGTCATGCGAGGGCTTTTGTCTGCCAAATACTTTGAGGAAAGTTCCATCCGGTGAGGCAAACCAATCCTCTATCTCTGATACTGCTTCCATTTCCCCATGTGACATGAAAGGTGATTCTTCCTCAAATATTAACTTATACAATGAAATGAGGAAGTGATCACTCAAATTTTTTGTTACTCCTCTATGGTTTCACTCTTAAAGCAGCTTGCAATAAATAAGCATGGAAGGCTCTCATGCTTTCCAAGTCCAATTTATGTCAGGGAATGAATTATGAGCATATATTTTACCCAGTAGATATGCAAACATGTAAAATATAGCTTGCTTTCCATTGGGAGGATACAGGGCATTAGCTACATGGATCTTCAGTCGTTGAGCCAAAAAGTCTGACCATTTGAATGGTCTTCCATTGTTCACAACCTGGTTCATTAAGAATTCACACCCTTCAAGGAAGGTCTCAATACTCTGTTGATGATATGTTTTGCAACATATAACTATCAAGAGTTGATAGGCCCTACTAAGAAATTTTTTCTTGTAGGTGTTGGTGGGTGTCTGACAAAACCATTTTGGCTATTTCACCCATCTTTTGATAATATCCTTAGTGCTCAAATAATTGTTGGTCACATAAAAGTAAGAATCCATGAGTGATTCCAGCTCCCACAAATTCTCCATGAGATGGTAATGTGGTGCCAAGAAAGGGGAAAACCTTTTTCCACTAGAATTGTTGAAAGTCATAGTCTTTGGATATATATGAGACAATATCTAGCTGACAATGTCTGCACATGGGAAAGTCGAGTACCTACACGCAACCTTATGTAACCTTGACCTTTGGACATTGATATACATCTTCTAGTCTTAAAGGTTTACTTTGAAGCTTCTTACTGAGAATGCTTCATTCACTTTCTGCCATGTGATGTTTGATTCTTTCTCTATGAACAATTAAGTATATGAGTAAACTGGAAAGTTCATTGGCATACTCTTAGTTGCCTCCCTGGTGCTAATTTTAGTAGTATCCTTTGAATAAAATATTTTTGGTGCCATGATGTCAGTGACTGATAAAGAGAAATGATCAACAACTGCAATACTCGTAGAAGGAAAATGCACTCATGGAAAAGATGAATTAGCTTCAACAAAATGACTCACAAAGCAAGATCACAGTAGAAACCACATGACTGAAGGGAAAGTTTGCATAGTACTTGAGATAAAGGGAGAGGGATGGGCTGCATGAACTACACATTATGTATTCTTAGCAACCAGGGTAGAAGATTGACGCTAGACACTACACAATGTACAGTCTCAACCTGGGTAGGCTTAGGGAGAGATAGCGCATTGCACAGTCTAAGTGGCCAAGGGATAAAATTGAGCCCTGGAACTGCATAATGTGCAGTTGGGAAAGCCAGGTACTTCACATTGCTTGGTCTCAGAGGCCAATCTTAGGGCTTGATCCTTGGACTTACACAATGCTCAGCTGAGCAAGGCAACTGCTAACAAAGTGAAGGGAAGATCTGTCCAGAAAGAGGATGGGAAAGTGGTAGATATGAGTGATAGTTCAAATTAGATTTCATATTTGACTAACGATAGATATATTAGTGCAAATCAAGTGTATAAGATCAAAATTCAAAAGGAAAAATAAACATGCGTGGAGAGTCGCCGAAACAACGACCATCAATGGGAAAAAACAACAAAATCGATGCAATTCTTGTAAGAGGTAATGATGAACTAAATCAACACTTGTACAAGCTCATATAAGTTAAAATTACAACAACCATGAAAATAAATAAGTGAAATGGGACTCAAAGAAGCGAAATGACACAAAATCACCGAAAAAGAGATAAAAGATGACAAAAGAAAAACTCACCCGGAAAAGCGCCACAATGTCCACCAAAGGTTCCTTGATCTCCTTGGGAATGTGATATATCCAATATTGAATGTACAAATGAGCTTTAGGGGTGTTTATTATATAGATCTATGCTAGTTAGGGTTTATGGCGCGCGTGCCTAAAATAAAGGAAAAAACGAGAATTGGCGGAATTCCAACAATAACAACTTGTGTCATCTTTCAGGAAACTAATTATCTACCACATATTTTATAGCGATTTCCTTTTTATCTTTTCTTTTTTCATTTTTCTTCTTCAGGAAACTAGTCATTCACATTGCCAAGAAGGATTGTGTGGTTCCAACTACTAGAAAACTCCTCGACTCAGTGAATTGTGTAGTTTTTGAGCTCAAGGGAAGCTTTACGTAGTTTTTGATCTTAAAGATGGGATGTATCCTAGAATTATGTAGTTTCTAAGCTCAAGGCTAGCCTAACTGCCTAGATTGCATAATTCAGATGCTCAATATTAGTTTGCCTTCAAAGATTACGTAGTTTTTGGAGGAAAGATTGGAAATGCTGCAAAGTCAATTCAAGAGATAGCTTGTGAACAAAATATATAAAATTGGGATTAAAACAACACATCAAAAGAAAAGAATGAAAATATAACTCATTATCATAGCATGAATAATTGACAATGGTAAAAGACAAGCTCTTGTAGATAGAAGGGAGGCTCCAAAATCAAATCATGGGAAAAAATTTGGAGGGAGGTTGTAGCAACTACAACACTTGTCGACACACTGGTAGAACTCCATCACTCTATATTGGTATTACTTCATGTAAAATAGGTCTAACATATGAGGAAGTATTATTCAGTTCATTGATCACCATAGCTTATTTACTTAGCCTACTTAAAAGGTATAGTTCCTACCATTCTCTTCATTGACATCACACAACAAAGGCAAGTCAAATTCAGTTGTTTCAATTTGGGACAGGGAGTATATAGATACACAAGTGAGTCAGGATTGTTTGAGTCTTGGTTTTCATCTTTGTTGTTGCTCTGTTTCCAGAATGCTTGGAAAGTACCCTAGCAATGTCACTTCATGGATGCAAACATTGCTCTGCTACCAGTGAGCTTGGAGAGTACCCTGACGGAGTTTCTTGCCTCACCTCGTTGTGCAGGAAACCTTTCTCTCCTTTATCCTCTTATTAATGTTTCTATTTTTGTTCAAAAAATTGTTCATAGTAACTTATTAATTTTATGAGGTGGAAGAGGTATCCCATATTGTTGAGAGCAGTAGAGGTCCTCCATCAGAGAAGGATATTTTACATATCTGAAATACAATTCACTTGTTAAATTTCCCTCTCCTCCTTAATCTACTCAACTTAGTTGACAAGACAAAAACCAGACAATTATAAAGACAATTAGAGTAGGTGGTACTAGCTATAAATTTAACATCGTGATTCAACTATAGTTTTCTCTGAAAAGAATGTATTTTCCATCAGGGTATCATTACCTAAAAGGTGCAATATCCATGCAAGGAGAGGGAATACACAAATAACCAAGCATTGACAATAATACAACTTCCTCTCAAACTTCACCATGCTTGCTTCGAAACCAAACACTATCTCACATAGAATATATCATATAATTAAAAGGAAAAAAAGAGTAAGGCAGAAAGTAAATCAAAACAAAGAAATAAAAAAAAAAAAAATCTTACTCCTAAATTAACCATGAGTAGGCCAAGCTTACGTAAAATGAAACTTCTAGTGTAACCACCAACACATAGGTTGACCTATATAGGAAAGGACATCCATATTAAGAAAGAGATTCAAGAATAATAGGAAAGAAGAAAGATGAATCGATGCATGTCCTGTCATTCAAAGAGTGAAATTTTATGCAAAAAAATACAACCAAAAATCATAAGAAAAGCATTTTGTGAATGCATTGTGGTCTCTATACTCATCGCAACATGATAAGATCCAAAAGAATCCTTTCGAACTTCTAAATTAAGAAAACATAAAGAAAGTAAAATACTTACATTTGGTGAACAAGCTTGCTTGGTATGATTCCTCCAATGATTGAGTGATAGCATCATGCAAATCATATGCACGGTGTGAATATTTTTGAAAGGATTGATTTTCAATCTATGCGATGGAATAGTGAGGATCCTTGAAAGATATAGCACTATATTGATCATAACTGGAAATCGCTTCAAGACTACAAGAACCTAACATAAACATCAGCACATGATGAAGTGCCTCAACAACTTACAGAATTTCCAAGACATCGGGTGGTAGATCATCAAAAATTGGTGGCTTAGAATGATCAACAACAAAAGGTACAGAGTCATGACCAAATGAATCAATGAATAGATCACGACAGCCATGATCAAAAAGCTCAACATCAAAAATAGAGGCATCGTCTTGATCTGAGGAAGCATAAAGAGGGGAATATTGAAAACAAGAAATTTCAACCTCTATTGCTTCAAAATGATTACATGCTAGATTGGATAGACCAATAAAAGAATATTCTTCCTCTCCATGTTCAGATGAAAAAATGACATTCCACGAGTTCTATGTGATCATAATTAACATCATCAGAAACTGATTCTTCGAAAGATTCAACAGGCATGACAGATTCGTGGAAGATCTCAAGGTAATGAGGGAGAGGGGAGCAAGGAGAAACATCAACTTTCTTCGAAAATGCATTTTCAGAGATAGAATCCCACACATAATCATCATAAATGATATCGCAAGTTGGCTGGTCAAAACTAATTCTATCTTGAGTTTGATTCTCATGAACATCAGAAGAAACGATTGAAGCATGTGAACACAAAAACTCACAATTGGGAGGACCAAAAGAATCAATGGATGGAGGGAAATGAAAAAGAACATCACCAAAAAAATCAAATTCGCATTCCAAAATTGCATTTAAATTTTGAATATATGAGGTGAGAGAAGATGGTGGAAATCAATAGATGTACTCTCAAGTTATCCAACATTAACATGCGTAAATGGATTTGTTTGATGAGAGGAACATGAAGATTCACTTGGAACAACAACTTCTTTCATCACAGATTTGGGAGGTCCATAACTAGTATATGTTGGGATACACTCAAAAGATTCATATTCTTTTGGATTCATCGAAATATGAATAATAAATTTTAACTTCTCTTTAATTAAATTCCAAGAAATATCATCTTCAAGAAATTGAAAACATAAATGAATAAAGCGATCATGAAAATCATTAAGAGATTCTTTAGGTGCTTTTCTTAGATGCTTGATTTTCTTGAAAATAGTTTTGCAATCATACCTTCCAAAGGCATGGAATATCTCTTTGAAAAGATGCATGAAATAATGTATAGAAGTGGCTGGAAATGTGTGACACCATTAAATAGTGTGCTTAGTGAAAAATTCAAGAAAGTGAATGGTGTGCTCGAGAATGGTTGTTTCACCCTCACCATCAAACTTCAAATTCAACAAGTAATTAATTATCCCCATGGGAAATTTCACATTTGTGGTTCTGGAAAAACATATCAAGGTTAAGATATGGGATCAAGCAATCAAAGATAAGGAAAGTTGAAAAAGACTTCATGGGCTCATCTTCTCATATGGACCTTCCTCTAGCACCAAAAATGTTGATGGTGTTGGACCAATCAACATTCAAGGGGTCTCCTTGAGATGAAGTCCCAATTAGACCTCACACCATTTGGTTTAGAGCCTCATCTAGAATGTGGCCTAGTTCCCAAAGCAATGGGATTTAATGATGTGCCATGGCTGCAAAACACACAGATTGGTGTATTTGTGACTTTGGTGAACAAGTGTATGACTCTGTGGAAGGTCAAGTGTGCTGTATGAAAGGTTCTAACATAGGATGGGAAACTGAGTGAGCCCTTTAGAATCTTGTAATAGTGCATATCTTGAAAGGAGCACACGAGCATAAATACATCACGAGTTAGCCTGTGAAATAGTTCACACGTTAACCAAGATGGAAATAAACAATAACACACATTCAACAAGATTCATACTAATGAAAATGAAATAGTTCATAAGTGTTAGCATAAGTGAAATAACATATATTTCAAATATAATAAGAATAGTCGTATTATATTCACAACATATGCATGAAAATGTGTCATGTTTGAGCTTTTATTAAAGTGAAAGTTCCAAGAATACATATACCATTGATGAACCACTAGTCCTAATAGTAGAACATGAATTCTACACCTGCTCCTCCAAAGAAGGATACACCCTCTATGCTGTGGAGAAGCAAGGGCTCTCAAAAAGCTCCCAACCTCCTAATTCTAATCTAAAATCCTAGCCAAATTCTTGGCTCCCAAAATACCTTTACACGACTTATGATGATATATATATAACAAAAGGGGTGACTATTCACTCCCCCTTTTTGACTCTTAGACTTCCCTCATGACTCTTCAACTTCTTTACAAAATGACTCTTCAACTTATTTACAACAAGACTCTTCACATTCCACAATTGACACTTGGAATTTCACTTACAAATTAATTACAAAGAATATTACAATATACTCATACCCATATAAGACAAAATTGCGTAGAGCCAACTAGACAACCTAATAAGACAAAACATGTTAAGCTTGATTTTGGGGAAACTCGAGCTCAACGACTTCCACTTGTTTTTCAGTAACATAATGCTACCAATATTTGTACTACGTGATGACCTCCCCAAACTATGTGATGGTATCAGGCTAGGAGCAGACTCTAGCCTCCATACCATTCGGGTACACTGATTTGGAACCAATGTGAGTTTCCTTCTTTAGTAGGAGCAACATAGTGTTGATTTGGACAGGGCCACCAATGTACTTTTGCATATTATTCATGTTCACTTCAAGATATTCTTTGGTGGTGATCTGTCTCAATTGCTCTAAGTATTGTTCAATCTCCTTCATAACCTGATTCCTTCATTTGGCCTTAGTGAGTGAGCCAACTGATGCGATCCTATGCAATTTCACCACGAAATCCACGTTGTTGTACAATTGTGCGTATGAAGCCTAAATGTTGGCAATGAATGAGGCAAGTTGTTTGTTATTTTCGATGAGAATCCAAACCTTTGATTTCTCCAACTCTACATATTGCCTTGTTTTCTTTCATAATTCAAGCAATTCCCCTTTGTACTACATTGAGAATTCATGCACGACATCAATAACTATTTGTATAACCTTGATATTTTTAACGTGATCTTTATTCTTTTGCTGCAAGCCACACATGTGTACAACTAACTTATGCATGTTGAAAATCTCCTCATAAATGTTTTGCATCATATCTCTAAAGGTTGATACTTCTCCAAGTGTGGAAACCTTCAGTTCTTCCTGATACACTTGTGTAAGAGCTGCGTTTTGTAACTCTACTCGAAGTTATTCAACCTCTTTCCTAGTAGCCTAATATTTCTTTGCCAACCATTTGTTCTTGGCTATCATATACTCAGTTTTTGACTTTGGTGCACTTGTGAAGGCCAAGTTGGTTTGAGTAATGGAATTTGGATTCCCTCTGGTGTCTTCCATAATCACCCTTTCTCTGATAAATTTAGGAGATGAGGTTGTCCGGAAAAAATTTATTTTGTGCTTGTACAATCATTTTTTGAATCTCGTCATAATTCAGATTATATGTGTCCATAATGGACAATTGTTAAGAGGAACAATTTCCTCTTCCTCACTTGGAGCTAGATTTGCTAGAGGAGGGGGAGACTGAATGGTGACCTGTTGTGTGCTTGGAATCAGGTCGACATCTTTTTTCTATCACCTTGGTTCCACTGCCATGTCTCGGATCACAATCAATTCCTCAATCTCCTATGTGAGCTCTTTTTCTTGCATCTATTTTCTCTCCTCATCTTGTTACCATTTCTTCTCTTATTCTTTGACCTGTCTTCATGTGGCTTCTTCTTCTTTTCTATTTTCCTTTCTTCTTCTTCATACTTCCTCCTTTCTTATTCCAATCTCCTATACTCTTGTTCTTCCCTTTTCTTATGTTCTACATCCTATATCCTCTGTTTCCTCTTCTTCTCTACTATTATGGCCACATTTAGAATGACTAGATCCATTTTCATCTTGAGGCTTTGCTCTCCCCCCTGGGCTATATGCAACCTTCCTCTTACACTTTTCATGCATTGGGTTGTGCCCTTCTATTGGTACTGCCTCTGGAGTAACTTCCTACGACAAAATAGCTTGTGATGTTCCTGTGAAGCTAACTGGCTTGCGGGACTTGGATCCATTATAACAGTTATTCATCTCTTCCTCCTCAGACCTGTAAAATATCTTTCTTGGCCACTGAAAATGAATCCTCTCACAATGGTATTTACAACATTTCTTGGATCATATGGATTGAAGTGTAGAAGATCGAATGAAATTTTTTCTATCAACTTTTCTTCGGTGTTTTCAAGTTTCATATTCTTGATTTTGTACAATCTGATTTGCATAGGAAGAGTGTGCCAAGTTGCTTTCTTCTTCCTGTACAAAATTATAACAGCCCTGTGGAAATATGGTATGCAAATTCTTACATAACTAACTTATTAGTGGCATACCTCAGTAAAATATGCAGAGACTTATGTCCACCAAACACTCTAAGGAAAGTTCCATCCAGTGAGGCAAACCAATCTGCTATCTCTAACACTACTTCCATTACCCCACATGACATCCAAGGTGGTTCTTCCTTAAAGATCAACTTATGCAATGGTATGAGGAAGTGATCAGTCTATTTTTCCATTACTCCTCTATGGTTGCACTCTAAAAGAAACTTACAATAAATTTGCACGGTAGGATCTCATGGTGTCCAAGTCCAATTCATGCCTGGGAATGAACTGTGAGCGCAAATTGCATTGAATATATACGAAGACATGTAAAATCTAGCTTACTTTCCCTTGGAAGAATTCAAGGAATTAGTTATATGGATCTTTAGTTGTTGAGCCAACAAGGTTGACCAATTGAATGGTCTTCCTTCATTCACAACCTGGTTCCATAAGAATGCCCACACTTTAGGGAAGGTCTTAGTACTCTACTGACCATATATTTTGCAACATAGAACTATCAAGATTTGATAGGCCCTCCTGAGATATTTTTTCTTGTAGGTGTAGGTGGGTGTCTGATGGAACTTTTCTAGCACTTTCACCCAACTTTTGACAATATCCTTAGTGCTCAAATAAGTGGTGATCACATAAAAGTAAGAATAAATGAGTGATTTTTCCTTCGATAAATGGTACATGAGATGGTAATTTGATGCCAAGAAAGAGGAAAGCCTTTGTCCACTAGCATTTCTAAGAGTCATAGTCTTTGGATTTGTATGAGACAATATCCAGTTGACAATGTCTGCACAAGGGAAATTCGGGTACCTACATGCAACCTTATGTAACCCTGGCCTTTGGAAATTGATATACACCTAACGGTCTTCAAGTTCTTATTTGAATCTTCTTGCTAAGAATGATTCATTCGCTTTCTCCCATGTGATGTATAATTCTTTCTCTATGAACAATTGAGTATCTGAGTAAACTGGCAAGTTCATTGGCGTACTCTTAGTTGCCTCACCGGTGCTTCTTTCAGTAGTATCCTTTGAAGCAAATATCTTTGGTGCCATGATGTTAGTGGCTAATGAAGATAAGTGCTCAACAACTGCAATACCTATAGCAGGATAATGCACTCATGGAAAAGATGAATTAGCTTCAATAAAATGACTCACAAAGCAAGATCACAAAAGCAAGCACATGAATGAAGGAAAAGGTTGTGTAATTCATGACGAGAAGGGAGAAGGGTTGGCGACATGAACTTCACATTGCACAGTCTCAACATCTAGGGGAGAATTTTGAGGTTAGGGACTAAAATATGCATAGTCTACGCTTGGGAAAACTGAGGGAGAAACTACGCATTGCACAGTCTTAGTGGCCAAGGGATATTATTAAGCCTTGGAATTGCATAATGCATAGTTGGGAAATCTAGGTATTATCCATTATGAAATCTCAGAGGTCAAGCTTGAAGCTTGAGCCTGGGAATTGTGCTATGCCTAGCTGAGCAAGGCAACTGCTGGCCAACTAAAGGGCATATCTACCTGGAAAGAGGATGGGAAAGTGGCAGATTTGAGTGATGGTGCAAGTTGGAGTGTAGATATGACTAAGGGTAGATAAATTAGTGCAAATCAAGTGCATAATATCAATTTCAAAAGGAAAAACAAACATGCATGGAGAGCCGCCGAAAAGATTACCACTAATGGGAAAAGAAAAAAGAAAATTAGTGTGAAACTTGTAAAATGAAAATGATTAACTGAACCAACACTTGTACAAGCTAAAATAATTTAAAATTCCAACAACTATGAAAAGAAACAAGTGAAATGAGACTCACAGAAGAGAAATGACAAAAAGCGATAGAAAAAGAGACAAAAGATGACAAAATAAAAACTCACCCAGAAAAGCACTGAAAACTCCACCGAGGGTTCCTTTATATCCTTGGGAAGGCTAATTCTCCAAGATCAAATGTAGAAGTGAGAAACAGGGCCATCTATTATATAGATCTAGGTTGGTCAGGTTTTATAAAGTGCATTCCTAAAATCAAGGAGAAAACGACACGACTGAATTCCAAAAATAGAATCTTGTATCATCCTTCGGGAAACTAATTATCTACTCCCTATTTTTTAGGGATTTCCTTTTGCTCTTTTATTTTCAGGAAGTCATCCATTCACATTTCCAAGAAGGATTTCATAGTTCCAACCACTAGGAAACTCCTTGACTGAGTGAATTGTGCAATTTCTGAGCTCAAGGGAAGCTTTGCGTAGTTTTTTAGCATAAGGATGGGTTTCCTCCAAAAATTGTGCATTTTATGAGCTCACTGTTGGCCTGCCTATCTATATTTCACAATTCAGATCCTTAAGGCTAGACTATCTTCCAAGGTTGCACAATTTCTAGAGGGAAGACCGACAATGCTATAAAGTCAAGTCAAGAGATAGCTTGTGTCCGAAAGATATCAAACCAGGATCAAAACAACACATCACAAGCAAAGAATGAAAATATAAGTCTTGATCATACCATGAATACTTAAAAACAATAAAAAATAGGCTCATGTGGACAGAAGAGAGGCTCCAAAATCAAAGCATATGCAAAATTTTGGAGGATGGTTGTAGTAACTACAACTGGTTGGTGCTTGTAAAACAAGGGATCAAAATATCCTGTAGGTTAGTTCCTAAAAATCTCAAGGGATAGGTGTCTCCTTCATGTAGATGCTTGTAAATCAAGGGATTGGTGTCTCCTTCTAGTTGGTGTCTACAAATTTCAGGGGATAGGTGTCTCCTTTAAGATGGTGCCTGTAAATTAGGGGATCGAATGTGCCTTTTGGTTGGTGCATGTAAATCTAAGGGGATAGGTGTCTCCTTCAAGTTGGTGCCTATTAATTATGGAATCAGTATCTCCTTCAGGTTGGTACATGTAAATATCAAGGGATGGGCATCTCCTTCGGTTTGATGCCAGTAAATTAATGTAACAATAGGTTGGAGCCCATAATAAAATTCAGAAAAATAAGTTTTATGGTTCTCTCCTATACATTTAGTGTTATTATCTATTTCTTATGTGATTGATGTGTTGAATGGTCTGAATTTTATTATATTGTTAAAATTGTAAAATCTTTCATTATACTAATCCAGCACTATGAGATGCAAGTTTCTTAAGAATAATTTTAATCACTAGAAGGCAAGTCTTGAAGGGCTCATGGTTAATTAGGAAGGATTGTAGACAAATGGAGCACCATCATTTAATGGATTAAGTTTTGCAATCTATAAGGTAAGAATGAAGTATCATCTAATGGCTCAAAATCTAGATCTAAGGAAATATATAGTGGATGGATGGAAGAATAGTAAGTGTAATACATAAGCCATGAAGGCTATTTTGACTAGATAATCAAAATCATATTTAGAGAAAGTGAGTTATTGCAAAACAACAAAATAAATGTTAGATAAGTTAGAATTCATTTATGAGAGAGATGATATCCACATAGAATATAAAATCTTGAAGTCATCTCAGAAGGAAGAAGTGCACAAAGTCTTAAAGAATATCAAAGACCATGACTACTCTAGTGATGAATTAGATAAGAGTGAATCCCCATGTGAGACGATACTACAAAAGGGATCAACAAAAGACAACAGTGAGGATGAAAAGAAGAGTAATGGGTATATAATAAAAGAAGACAAATATCTCTCTATGATACCTTCTAGTTAAAAAAAATCCCCTTATGTAAGTAATTGAAACTACTTTCAAAATGGTTGAGAAAGGGACACAAATTACATTACTTGAGGAAGAGGGTTTCTTGAGGAAATGCGTATTCTTTAAATAACCATTTAGGTTGGTGGAAAACAATAAAATGTGCTGACTATGCATTGAATTCAACTAAAAAGGGAAGCATTTGTCTATGTGCTCTTCAATCCAAAACGTTAAGTAAGGAAAAAGACAAATGTTATGAGCAACATGGGTTGCACGATTAGGGGATGACTGTTGTGTGACTTGTGGAAGATCAAATGCAATTAATATTTTAGGTGATAGGGGTTCAAGGAGGATACATGTTCCCTCTTTCTCTCATATATGCATAGTTAGGAGCATTGCAGCAAATTCAATGCTCGGAACTACTGGGTGGGAGAGAATGTTGAGCAGAGAAAGAGATCAAGTACTGGTCTCCAACTCCAAAATGACTCCAGAAAAGAGCACTAGCTGAGAAACCTTTTTCCTGAAACTTGTTCTGTGAATTTTCTAAGAGAATATGGCTCACCTATAAGGTCGAGGAACACATTTTAAGTTTTTGGATTGAATAACCTCTTAGATTTTGGAATAATCACTCAGGTGTTTTATAAGGGCTAAAGAATCACTAGGATTTGCCTTGGAGGCTGAAGCTATGGTGCTTGAATCACTAAGGAACCACCTAGGAAAGTGACTTCTTTACCCATTAATATCTTACCATTGAAGATCCTTCCTAATAGTGGACTCCCTTTTCCTGAAAATGAGTTGGAGTTCTTTGTAATATGAAATGTTGGGCATGACTCTAAGAATCCTAAACTTTATAAGCCATAACAATTTTAGCTAGTCGATGAAGGAAAAAATGGCCTTGTGACATTCTGTTTCAGTGGTGTCAGTTGGATGAAAGTACCTACAAGCACCTCACCTCAAGCTTTGGAATATGGATCAATGGTGATAGTTGCAAGTAATTATTGGTTGCAGTTGTCTAAGGTTGGGTGGAGAGTTATAGTCCCGGCCTCAATTGCACAAAATATATCAAGAAAAGTATTCCAATGTGTATACAGTGATAGTGAACATATGTTTGCATTTCTGGTTGAAATTGTGTATATACATGTATTGAACATGGTTTATGTTCTTATTGTTACATATATGACTAGTGTATTGCTATTATTGGCTCAAGGCATTTGAATAGCTTTTATTGATATGGATCATGAATGAAATAATGACTAATGTGGAAGTTCTTTTTTTAAAGACTAAAATTATGATGACTTCAAGCCCCTTATGGATATAAACCCTAGTTTTGGGGTTTTCATTCTATACTAATATGAGTGCTTCGGTCTAGATAATAACATATTATGTGGTGTGTAAGGCACAACCTTGTAAGCATGTACGACTCTATTCCACTCTATGATTCATATCCAATGCGCATGAATTTATGATTAAATCCTTAAAGGCTATGGGTTCTAGTCTATATGTTGTCTTGATGGTTCAACACCCTAATAATTTCTACTTGAATTGGTTGTAAGTAGACAGGTTGATTAACATGGTGGATTCCTTGCCTTAGAGAGACTATTTATGTGTCCCTACGAATAGCCAATTTGCTGGGAAACCTTCCACAAGTGTTGCATCTTTGTTTTTCAAGCTACTGCTGCATGTATATGTGTGCATAGCCATTCGTAGGGTTGGCATATGCCCTTAGTTGCACCTTGGTGTGTCGTAGTAGCGTTGAAGTCCCTTCATAAGCCACCAAGTCGATGAGGAAGGGTATTTGTTTTCCCTTGGTGTAGGTCATGCCTGGAATACCCATCTGTGACAAAGGGATTGTGGAAGGCGTATGGTACTATTATCGATGTGCCTACATGAGCGACTCGGGTTTATCATTGGACTTGAAAGTGGATCCTCTTCCTTTTTTCATGGAATTCAAATCTTCATTTAACCCTACTTAGCACCATATACTTAGTTTCCACGAAAGGTATTTGGACCACTGGGAAAAAATGAAATGCTCGTGGTCTCTAAGTGTAGTCACTTATTCATTTATATCCATGGTCTATGCTTCTGACTGAGCTCTGAAGGAGGGATTCCTAATGATTTGATGTGTGTCAGCATAATTGTGGCCATTTTGGCACCATATACCATCTATAGACCAAGAAGGGTAGACCTCGTTGCAAGCTTAGGAGGGATAACATCCTTATGTGCTTCACTTAACCCTAAGGTTAAGGGTCAAAATCTATCACAAGTCTAAGTGGTTATAGTATCCCCGAGGTTGAGCCATCACCACGACCTTCACGTGTGGTGATTTGTGGCTTACATGACTATGTTAGGTTAAAACCATAGTTATCACGATAGACATAGGTCGTTGTATATGCAACAGGGTTTTTTTATCTTGTTTGCAGATAAAATGAGTCATATCACAAAGGATAACTAAGGAAATGCATTGCCTTTACAAAGGTTGTTGTTCACTAACCCTTTCCCTTTAGCCCCGATGACCAGAGGCATGACCGAGTCCTTGTAGATAAGGTCATGGTTGAAGTTATTTCTTATGGATCCATTGATAAAGTTGAGGTCAAGACTAGCCTTGCTACTTATTAGGTAAGCTACAGTTGGGGTTGAGACCTGCAAAACAGAACATAGGATGTCCCGAAGTCAGCGTGACCTCTTACTCAGGGTTCACATGTGCATAAGATTAGGGTCAAGCGCAGAATAATGGAAGAAGAAATCATTACCACAGTAATGAGATGACCTCTGACTATGACTATATGTTTACCCTTTTAACCTTCGTGTTTCCTTAGTAAAGGATTACGTGTGTGTACACATGGATAATGGAAAAACCCTAACCCATGAATGGGTTGACAACAAATATTCTTGTGCTATGTGGCACTGAGTGAGTGGTCGAGTTGGCCATGTAAATTCCGCGAGGAAATATGATGACTACTGTCATCAGATTCATTGGATATTTAATTGGCCATAACTTTTGATCCAAAGTTCACACTGAAGTAAAATTTTATATCACTGGAATCATCTTGACGAAATGGTCATAGTGGTAATTTCTAATTGAGGGTTTAAGCGAGATGAAATGTTGAAATATTTATACCCCATTTCCATAATGATGCCCGGGATCTTGGATCAACATAGTGACCACCTCCTTTTGATCAGTGTTTTGGTGGGTATTAGGAGGGGGAGTTATAGGGTGGTATCAGAGCATCCTAGTTCAACACTTGAATAGGATGGGCTTTATCTTGAGTGATTAACAATAGAATTCCCACAAGTGGGTTTCGCAATGATTTTTAGAGAACTAACTAAATGGTTGTTTAGGTGTTAAAAGTTAGTTTATGATTATTGAACTGCACATATGACTGTTATAGTTATCTTGTTGATTCATTGAAAATAATGTGCTAACATGGATTGTTGGTTACAACTAGTTTACCATAATACCTCTGCGAGAGTAGGACCATGGGTATGATTTCTTATTGATTACTCATGCTATTATGTGTCTAACAATTATGTGTGATTGAAAACACATCATTAGTAGTGAAAGACAATGAAGGACACAAAAATGATAACTGAGATGGTGTAGTATAGTTTTGAAAAATCACATTATGGAAATGAAAATTCCAAGACCAATGAGGAAGAAAGATAAGTTGTAGAAGGGGGAGGGAAACTCTCCTGGCTAAATAGACATCTTGAGGAGCCTAAGGGTTGAAGTTAGAAGTTTCATGGAATGTTGAAAATGTAGCAACAAATTCTTAATTTAATTTTGCCTTGACTAAATTAGGAGAAAATTCAAATTTCAATTTCAGTAAAATACTTGTAGGTAGTTAAATGAGGTGACATGGCTCTTGTCGCTCAATAATTCAATAAATTCGAGTTGGAGACACTTTAATTTGGTTCTACATGATTAATTTCTAAATTGTAGCAATGTATTTTAGTTAATCTAAGTTATTGTCAGTGTAACTAGATCCCACTGCCAGTAGAACTAGTGGAGGTTCAGTCAAGTGTGTGTAACTTTTTTCACACTGAGTGACAAGGGTGTGTAATTTTTTTCACACTGAGTGATCATCCAGTTAACTCATCAATCAGCCTAAATTGACTCATGCATGCAGATAATTTGAGTTACCCAATTGAGATTGGAGTTCAAGGGTAGTGTACTATCAGTTGTAAACCATTCCAATTTGTACATATGGTGCATGAAATTAGAGAATTGACCTAAAGAAATTGTTCAATCTAATTGAGGAAAATTACTATTAAATAGGGCATAATTCCTCATTGAACAACATAAGGAATTAGGATCTTGGGAAGGCTTGAAATTGGCTAAGTATTGGCCAAGGATAGTCAATAAGGTAGAGGATAGAAGATATAGGTGCAGGTTGAGATCAAGATTGAGCAAAACATATTGTATTCATCTAGATTCTTTGATTAATGCAATACAGATAGTAAGGGGTTTTGAGTAGTTGTTTACCCCTAGATAAATCTATGTGTATGTGTGTTGAATCCTGATGCATGTTAATGATTTGTGTTTTCGGTCGTGATTTACTTTTTGCAGATGAGTAGAGTAACTTCTAGTCTTGTGATTTAGTAAATTTCATGAGAAATTCAGAATCTACATATTAATTTCTACATGGTATCAGAGTAAGAATCACAACAGAGAAGAGAATTTGAAGTTGTCTTTACAGGTGAATCGAATTTGCAAGATCAATTATTAAGAGGTAGCAGTATGGCTTTCTGTGGATTTAAACTCGAATATGTCCTTGAGGCTAGCTCAAATTATATTTCTTTGAAGGATAGGATGGAGGAATTGTTGGAAGATAATGGGCTGAAGGAATTCATAGATAATGATATCTCGAAGCTTGAAACATTTGATGCTCAAAATATAGTAGAATGGAAGAAGTGTTTATAAAATGTGAGGAGGATGATATTGGAGGGAGTTCGAGACCATATTGTCTCAAATATCCACAAGAAAGAGACTCCATATGCAATGTGGTAGGCCTTAACATATTTATTCCAAAACAGTAGTGACCAAAGGAAGTTGGAACTGAAGGACAAGCTTCATAATATCAAGGTGCAAAAGAACGACACAATACCATAGTACCTCATCCGGTTCACACAATGTCGTGATGAACTTGGTCAAGTTGGTGTTATATTAGTAGAAGATGATCTGGTAAGCATAACACTTATAGGCCCTCCCAAGAGCTGACACAACTACTAGGATTCAGTGAATGGGAGGGAGAAGCTACCAAATTGGGAACGCCTTTAGTACAATTTAGTTCAGGAAGAAATAAGGCAGAATACGAGAGATGGGACCTCTTCCAAAGAAGACGAATATGGATTTGCATTATTTAGAAAGGTAAAGAAGGCTAAAGGGAAGAAGTCCCAAGGTGAGGCTCATTTGATACAAGAGTAAAACAATAAAGACTTCTCTAAAATCAAGTGCTTTCACTATCATGAATTCAGGCACTATGCCATGAAATGTCCACATAAAAAGGCAAGAAAGAAGGAGCCTATAGTACCAGCAGCAGGTGCAGCTTTGGCTTCAAAGTTCAAGCTTGACTTCACTCTCATCACATGCATGGAAACCACGGTGATGGGTGTCATGCAGTACTTGGATAGTGGTGCATCATTCCACACAACAGTGAACAAAGAATTTTTCAGTGGCTTGGAGGAGAAATATCTCTAGATGAAAATTGATTTTGGAGATGATGGAAGCTACAGTCTGACATGGATTGGTAATGTCACCATTCAGAGGGAGTCAAGCCCCCCTCTTAGAATCTGTAACACCCTCCTCCCACATCTACCCAAGTAACCTTCCAACTAGTGTAACATGCAATGAGAGGCCACTATGATATTATTAGACCTCCTAAGTTGCATTAAGGAAGTGGAACTGACAGAAGAACACCATACAGACCTTCAATATCAACATTACGACCCTTAGGAACAGTCCCAACCTTTCTTCCAACCATCCCTGGGTTCCGTTAGGATTTTGGGCCACTTGGCCCCGGACACTCCCATGCTATAGGTCTTCCAGCATCCAAGAGGCTCTAGACGCTCTCATGACAAGGCATGCCAGCATCCAAGGACTATTTTCTCGGTGTTGTGCCAGTGTCCCCAGCATTTTAACCACTTTTTGAGGCCAGAGCCCAAGTCAGTGCCCAGAGTTGAATGACACTTTCAGAATAGTAGGATAATAGGGAAATGGTAGTAAAAATTCAATTACTTGAATACGACCTTAGCTGGACCCCTACTAGCCATGACAAACATTTCGTTAAACATGTTATCACTTAGAACTGTAAACATTTGTATATAACCCTTTGCCCAAGTCCAATGCCTAAAATTGGTGTTAAATTGTTTTTAGTCTATGTTTCTTACTTAGGGTTGAAGCTTTAAAGATGTTTGATGTAAAGCGTACTCTAATCCTATCGGTCATCCTCCACCATCATACTTTCATAAGACATGTCTTGTCTAATCCATGTCACCGATCCTTTCCGCAATTTCGCAGTGCAATCTCTTATTGGTCAGTTTCACTGCATAATCATTGTTTAGCCATTTTGCAGTGTCACCATCAAGCCGTTTCGGAGCGCATTATGACAATTCAAAACTAAACGCGCTGCGAAATCGCAGATTCGTGCGTTTTGCAGCGAATATTTCTAAAAGGGTCAAGTCCGTTAATGAGTCACCATTCTCGTCCTCTCATGTCAATTTTTCGTACCTCCCAAACGCTCATTAACCATCACTCCACTAATAGATTTGCAGACATGCGCATCAGTATCAATCCAAATGAGTTTTACTATGCATAGATCTTTGTGATGATTGTGAATGTACATAAGTGACCAGCCCGTGTGATGATTATATGTGAGTTTGCAACTGAAGCTGCTTTCAAGTGAGCCTGTTTC
The DNA here is from genome assembly GCA_000404065.3 of Pinus taeda. NCBI lineage: Eukaryota > Viridiplantae > Streptophyta > Pinopsida > Pinales > Pinaceae > Pinus > Pinus taeda. Next base: position 79,010 of record APFE031099592.1, read on the forward strand.
AAGCGAGGATGAGCCAAAAAAAGAAAGGATCGAATTACTATTCCAGTTGAAGTTGTTGTTCACTGTCAGTGCGAAGGTTTCAAAGGTGAGATGGAGAAGAGAGAACACCGGTATGGAAAATGCCAGAGAACAGAGCCTGAAGGTTTAGAATTAGCATTAAGAGATGAGGGTGTGAAGAAAGCCTTCAAGGATGCCAGCTGTTGGAATTTCTGTAAGAAACTGCAGGGTGGTCATGCTCAGGTAACAAAGGATTTTGATTTAAACTTCACCGGTTTGAATTCTAAAATAGCTATGTTAGAAGTTAAAGTGTCTCCGGAGGAAATAGCTGTAGTAACTGAGATCCCAAGAGGGGGACAAGAATGGTTTAAGAACTTCAAGTTCGATATGAGTCCATGCAAAGAATTCTTGAAAGAGGCATATGTGAATGAGGACCTGACAAAAGCAGTGCCTAGAAACTATGTTAAGGAGCATTATGCCCTGCTTCTCACCTGTATTCAGAAGTACTTAACTTGTGAGGGAAGATATAATAAAGTCTATTCTTACCACTTCAAGTTGATGTTGCATTTTACTGGTAAAACATCCATAGACATTCCCTTTTACTTGTTTCGAAGTCTGAGCAAAATGTGTGACAAAGTGCAATTAAGAAAGGATGACTATGAAACATCTTTATTTCACCATGGTCTAGTCAAGTTGTTAGTTTTGAATGGTCTTCAGAAAATAGGCAGGGATTGGGACTCGTTCATTTTCATGGCGGGGTTTCAAAGTAAAACATGTCTGACTCCACAACCCGTTAGAGAAAAAGAGCAGTCAGTTGAAGAGCCCACGATTGTTGAGCTTTAGAAGGAGGCTAAGGATAGAAGGAAGGTAAAGTCACAGTTAAGAAAATCAGTCAAGCCACTGGTTAGTAAAGAACAACCTCAGCCATTAGCAAAAGGAGAAGCCCAGCATAAGAAGACTGTACCTGGGCCAAAAGAATCTGAAAAAGTGTCAAGGGTGAGGACAAGGAGTCAAATAATCAAAGAAAAAGGCAAAGCAGTGGCTGTTGAGGAAAGCCCGGTATCAAAGGCCAGCTTGAATGATTTGCTGGAAGCTATTGAGTTTGAGCAAGTTGAACCGACGCACATTGAACCAATGCACATTGACTTTACACAGTCAACACCGGAAAGCACTAAGAAATCTAAAGCTTCAAAAGGACTAAGGTTTGATGAACCAGGTGATGAGTTTATCTTCAAACCAAGAAGACCTCTCACAAGAAAGCAAGCAAGGGAAGCTGAGAAACTGCCCAGAACAGAGGAGGCAGAGGAAATCAAGAAAAAAGGTTCAAATAGAAAAGTCATCATTTCCCAAGAAGGAAATATTATAGCCATAAAGGATCAGTTGGAGGCAACTGAAAGTGAAATTGCTAAGATGAAGAGTGCCACCAGAGAGGTCGCAGGTTGGTGTGAAAACTATCGAAGAGCCGTGTTGAAAGGAAGTAAAAACCTAGTAGGCCAGGTGGATTTAGTGGCTGATGTTTACACATGGACAGTTCCAGCTCTCAAACAGGCCAAAGTCATCAAAAAGACAAACATGCATTTAAGAGCTGAAAACAAAGCCATGAGAAAGGAGGTTGCAAAATTGAAGGCACAGCTAAGTAAATTAGTTGCTAAATGAAATTGCTGATTCCAAGTAAGGTGTTGTTCTAAAGTTTTGTAAAATTTTTCTTAAGTTCATTATTTTGAAGGCATGTAAACCCGGCTATACATATCCAAGGTAAAAAGGAATTTTGCAATCAGGTGGCAGAGCAGTTAAAATCGCAGAGAGAATTGAAATTGTTTAAAACAGTTTCGCAGTTTCGCAGCGCGCTACGAAACTGCAAAACTGCTGTAGGTGTTGATTTTAAATGCAGACAAACAGTTTGGTAAGATGATCGGGAATTTTCTAAAGGAAACACCTAAAGGATATGTAGGAGACCAAATGAAACCATCACAGCCATTCAGATCAAGACAGGTGTACCTTTAAAAAGGTGAAATGTTTTGATTCAAGGGTAAAGTTTTTGTTATAAAGTCACTTTATTGCTGGTCATAAGGTGTTGAATGAATTGCATATATGGAATTTCGGCTTGCACACTTGGCCATCAATGGAGCATCCAATTCATTAGGAAACATGGTGGTGTTCTATTGTTTTTGGGTTATTAAAGAGACTTAAAGTACATGCTGCTGCATTTTCGAAGTGATGGGGGACCAGAACCGAAAAGTAAGGGATATTCTTAGCCAACACAGAGCAGATTAAAGCCTTCAGTATCCAAAGCCAACATGGGGCATTAATTGCTCATCTCATGCCATCTTAGCCAAATGAAAAAGAAACCAGGTGTCAAAGCTGCAAGGAGGAATCATTCTACGAAGGAGATAGAGTTAGAGTTATAATTAGATTAGAACTCTTTAGAACTTCTGTTAGTGGTTGTTGTATTAAATAAGTTTGTTAAAAACAGATAAGGGTCATTAGTGACAGTCATCGAGCTCCCCTCATGCTGAAGGAGGAAGCTCCAAGTAGTTAGAGTTATGTTTCTATATATAGTTGAATCATCTATGTAACAAGGGTTGGATATTTGGAAAAACAGAGTATTGCTTTGGCTTGTGTAAAAACCCAGTTTGGTAATATAAATTGTTGCTTATCTTCTCAGGATTCTTACGGTGTTTCAAATGCTCAAGATATGTGGTTTTGTTTTATGTTTAATGTTTTTACAGTTGTATGAATACACAATCACTCAGAATTCACTTATGCTGCTCTGATTTCCTGTGTGTATTTGTAAACTGAGGTTTCTATGAGATGTTGTTTTGAGTATTTAAACATTACATGCCCTGACTTCTATGCATGAGCAGTGTTATAGCTTACTGAATATGATCAACTCCATAAGCCCAATGGAAGTCTTTGAAATGTCTGTCCAGCCAACCTGTTTATTAAATTTACTTCACTAGAGTTAGCCCTCTTATCAGCAAACAAAGTCAATAACTTTTTTTTTTGAGAGAGCCCTCTCAGGCTAAGGAGGCTAATCCTTAGTCAAAAGATTGGTCTGAAACAGTTACACAGAGTCTACCTGATCAGCAGCCCCTCAGTGCTTGATTTTGTGATAACAAAACATATCACAAATATGTAATATATAGGTGTAAATAACATATATGAGTTTAGGGGTCCCATACTTAGATGAGAATCACTAAGAAGCATTGATACCTCAACCCATTAACTACCATTTCATCCGTTAGGTCATAGATACAATTTTCATTCATTTTCTACTAAAAACATGATGAGAGCCATACATAGATACTTTCATAAAATATATACATAACTAGCATAATAGCAACATAAATATCAAGGAAATCACAACCATATAAACTAGTATAATACTCATATAAATACAAGGAGAAATAACCATATATTGATGATGAAAAATCCAAACCCGGAATGGGACTTCCATGTTCCACCTAACCGTAGACATGGAAAATTGTAGGGCCTAATATTCCCAAGTGAGTTAATTTTCCATGATCTTTCCAAAAGAAATATTTGCTAAATTCCATTTTTCCTAAAAGTGATTCACCGAAATTATATAGTATAAAACTATTTTATCTTAAAAATCACCAAAATTTTATATAGAGACTATATAAAATTATTAGATATTTGAATATTTTAAAACATATATCATCAAACATTTTATAGATTTCATATTATGGATTGATGAGATTCGCCATGGTTTCTTCATCCATTCACCCTCGTGTCATATTCCAAGCATGAATGTGGGATCTCATAAAACACATCAATCCAAAACCATCTAGGGCTTTGAAAGGCCAAATGTTTTCACCAAAATGACCCTCCTTAGAGCTAGATCTCGTCTGAGGGTGTTGCTTTATGTTTCCTTGCCATTTCACTCCCTCTCATGCTCCTATGATTCAAATCACTTATCTCAATCTTCATATAGAAATATCCTTAATCACCCTATAATAAATTATTATTATGATAACCTTTATAATTTCTAATTTCTAATATTAATTTTTTTTATCATAAGTTGAAAACTATTAATCAATAATATAATAATTATAATTATTATTTTGTCATAATTTTTTATTTTATCTAAATATTAAAAATATAATTTAAATAAGAACATCAATTATAATAAATTGTATATAAATTAATAAACAATAATTAAATATTAAATTAAAATATTAATAAAATATTTTAAAAACATTAAATAATTCCAGTACTACCTCCACCCTCATACACTTAAGATTTAATAATTCAATACTACCCTCACCTCTTACGTTAGTAAGTCTTTTTCTGAAGCCAACGTATGGACCCATCCTTTACCTTATTATACCTTCCACTAGAAGGATATAACGTATTCAGTTTTTCATTGACTTCCTATTAGTTTTTCTTTGACTAAAAAATTTTAAAATCTATCCAATGTTTAACATTATGAAATTAAATTTATTATTTTTAAATAAAATTTATTTCTATTTATCTCAAATATGATTGGTTGAAATGTCTCCCCTCTTGTTGTGTAATGATGGTAAGAATTGACTTTTGTGTACTCTACTATTAATTACTATGTACTATATCACGAATTACTATGTATAATAAATATAAATAATTTGAAAAATAACATTATATATTAATTACTATGTACCATAAGCACAAGGTTTGTAAATAACAAGAATTAACTTTTGTGTACTCCATTATTAATTACTATGTACCATATCACCAACTACTATATACAATAAATATAAATAATTTGAAAATTAATATTATATATTAATTACCATGTACCCGTCACCTAATGTGATTTGACCCCTAATCTAATGAATTTCACCCAACAAACTCAACTACCACAACATACATCACTGTAATACACCTAATATATATTAATTATATTACAACATAGTTCCGCGTGGGGCTCCATTTGGCAGCACATTAGATATATGTAACGATTGTCCCATCCACGCGGCGTTATTTATGTACTTATAACTTATAATTGCTTCGTTTCTCCCACACAAATGTATATATAGTCTATTATAGCATGGCCTAAGTTAATACGTTATTAACCATTTCTAACAGCCACGCATAGGTAATGCTCCGCAGTTCCTGGTTGCTTACGACCATATACGGATAATGTTAAGCTTCATAAGCTTCATGTAATTGTGTTTATATATAGAAAATATTGGAGTTGTCTATAATGTGATTTTTTGGAGATTTCGGTGATGGAATCTGGTGAAATCCGGCGGAAGAAATTGAGGTTAAATTTTGATTTGTTGCAGTTAAAATGATTTTTTAACTGCATATTTGAATTCAGCACCCTAAAAAACCCCTGGGACGCTTTGATGGTGCAGAAACTAGCAATCAAACTTGCCATTCCAAGAAATTGCTGCCGGATTTTGACAGGAAAAAGCCACCGGAAAGGCTTTCAAAAAGTCTCAATAGAGACAACTGCGAAAATACTCTGGCTCGGTATTATTATACTTTCTCCCGTTAACTTTTATTGGGCAGTTTAGATCACAGCGATATTTAATTTTTATTGGGTAGTTTAAATTAGAGTTAATTTTTTTATTTTTTATTTTTTATTATTCCATTTTTATATGATTTTTTTATTTTTTCTATATTGGTCACTTATTATATATAAATATATTTTGATAAATTTAATTATAAATTATATACATTAATAAAAATAAAACATAAATATTACTTGCAAGTATAGAGGTGCACGTATTATTTCCTTGATATTTTTGGCATGTATAGTACATGCATGTGCGTCTTTGGTTTTCTTGTTGTCATTGGCACGAGTTTTGCCAGGTGTGATAGTGGTTTTCAAGCTTGCCTTGCCATTTCCAGATAGTCATGGTGTGATGGAGTTTTTTCATTTAGTTGAGTTGGATTTCTAGATGGTTTCGAAACTGAGCGAGGTGGTCTCAGGAAAAATCACAAGGCCTAGGAATCCCTAGACCGATAAAGGTGGGATTGCAGTAAAGCCTAGTTGTGTATGCCCTCGTTGGGCCTAGAAGTTCTAGACAGGTAAAAGGCAAGATATACTGTAAAGCCTATAGAGTGGAGATAGATAAATTCCTCACAGTTTAGGTGGAGACATCCTGAGGCATCCATTATTGTATAGGCCTAGTGATCCCTAGACCGGTATATGGTGGAATTGCGGTAAATCCTGGTAATGCATGTTTCTTTTTTGGGCTTAGGAATCCCTTGGCGGGATGTATGGTAAATCTTGGTTGTATATATGAGGGCTTGGGCCTAGGAATTCTTGACCAATATATGGCGGGATTGCGGTAAATCTTGAGGAATCCCTGGTTGTTTTGTTGTGAGTCCCACATTCATGCTGGGAATATAGCACAGGGGTGATTGGCTAAAAGAAAGATTTGGTTTAGCCCAATCTATGGTTGGGTGGTACATGAAAGTCTCTGACTTGGTTGGATTTTTCATATGTTAACAAGAGCTCTTTTCCTCTTGTGTATTATGAGTAAATGTGCTTGTTATTATGTGATTTTGATGGTTGTTCTATCATTTTTAATCTGTTGGTTATAAGCATAGTTTTCTAACAAAATTTAGTTATCGTTATTACCATGTTTTGATTAGTGAATGAATTAATTACTTAATAGATGGTAATGCAACTATTGTGAGAGGGCATCAAACCTTCTTGACGAATCTTAGATAAGTATGAAGTCCCTATGTTTAGATGTGTTTTTATGACCTGTGCATTACATGTTCATGATGTGCTTGACGACATGCATGTCATGGTTATGATGAGTAAGGTAAGGTCCCTTTTCATGTTTTGCATTAGAGGCATTTTTTTCTTATTATGCATCAATTTTTAGAATTTCATCAAGTTCTAGGTAGAGGCATGAGTCCTATCCCTGAAAAAGTGGCTCAAATTTAGGTATCACCGGCACAAAACTACCTGAAAAACACTGCAATCACATGGGGACCTTGCTATTGGAACAACTGGAGGGTCTCAGTCACATGGAAAGCTTGTCATGGGAGTGACTAGGGGTTCTAGTTCAGTTACAAAGCAAGTTAATTTAGGGGTTGGGCACATGGAGTGGTTGGTTAGCCCATGGGGGTCCTGTAGCTCCTAAATAAGGTTGGTTTGGTTTTGGTTTGTCGATTCCACTTCCTTAAGGTTGTCTAGGAGGTTGAATCTTATCATAATAACTCTTCATCACATGTTTACCCCGATAGGCCGGTTAGCTTGGGTAAATGCGCGAGGAGGGTGTTACAGAGGTATTCGTAATGACTATCAAGATGTTCTTTATTGAAATATTTTCTCTAATAAGAAGCTTTCACAACTCACATAATGAACATCATCATTTAGGTATCATAATTATGAGCACCGCAATCATTCAAATCAATGGACATGACCTATAATAATCATGGCATCCAATCAGTATCTATGGTACAACATCAATATCAATTAGTCACCATGATCCAATCAATGCCTCAACCTCATGGTATCTAGACTAGTCCTTGTTCACCATCACTACTAGTGCACATAGTCCAAGTGAAACTCCAAATAGCCTCAAACTAGGCTAGGTGCCAAAACATGTTATCTCTAAACAAATATCCAAGTGGCTATCTCATATATCTGATTGACTCTCTCAAAGATCCAAGTAGCTCTAACTAAACAAAGATCCAAGCAACTCTCTCCAAGATCTTAGTACCTCTCTCAGAGATATGAGCGACTGTCTCAGAGATTTGAGTAGGATGTTGGGAGGAATTAACTAACCTCTACCAGACCATTCTCCCAAACTATGGTCACCGTACTTAACACAGGGATACCTTCCCTAATTCCAATCACAATACTTGACATAGGGAGAATGTTTGTCCACAAGATCATTCTCCCTAATTCTAGTTAATGTACTTGATACAGGGATCACATCCCTTATCCGATCCATGTACATGAAACATGAAGAATGTATCTCCATGATGCTATATAAACCATTCTTCCTAATTCTAATCAATGTACTTGACACAGGGATAACGTCCCTAATTTTGGTCAAAGTACATGAGACAGGGAGAAACTATATATGTGATGCAATCATCTCTCTCTCACAATTAGATAGGCATTCTCCATAATCCCAAGATTGTCCTAGAAGTACAAAAAATTCACTTAGAGAGAGGCTTTATTAGAATATTGTCTATCTACTCCTTAGTGGATATATACTCGAGCTTCACTTCTCCCTTTTGCACCATGTCTTTCAACATGGTCTTCACCTACACTTGATCAAAACTCGCAAGTAGTTTTGAAGCTATACTACTTCTCAACTTTCCAATTCAACTATAATATTCTTTGCCTCTACCATATTGCTTCAATCTCATCCAAGTTTATGGCGAACCCAACTAAATAAAATTTGAAACTAGAAATCCTTGTATCTTCTCATGATCCATCATCACAAATTATTTCAGGTCACATTGACTGAGTAGTCCTTCTTACACCGATATTTCATCATCTAGGAATCTAAGGTCATAACAGGGCTTTCTTATTTCTCCCCTTGGAGGAAATACTCTCTCCAAAACTACTCCCTCTATCACATGATTTCTTTAGCTTCTGTTAGTTGTATGTCATATAATGTCATCCTTGATCCATTCAAAGAAGCCCGAAGTACAAAGTATTCTTCAAACATGAGGTTTCTTTTCATGTTCAAAAAAACTAAGGAAAATCTTACAACTAGGGAAAACGTCTTGACATGATCCTCTCTCTCTTTTTGGGAGAACCTTCTCAAATATTTCTTCCATGTTGTCGTTTGTTGCATGCAAGATCTTGACTTCTATTTGGCACAATCAAGGCATACTTCAAATGACCCACTTTGTTTGAACTTGGGTCTTATTTGGTATAATATCCTTCAAGTAGAAATTATGGAAAGTCATATTGCTTTGCTTCATTCTTCCACTTCTTCCATCTGCTACCAAAGTCTACACAACCTTTACCATGTACCTTCAATCCTCACTAGGAGGTCATGGAGGAGTAGTTATAATCAAGCAAGGAATTTAAAGACAAATTACTAGTAAAATCAAAACAATAGTAATGATAAAAGATGAGGAATAAAATACTTATCTTTTGAGAATAATGTCATATCCCTCTTGAACTTTAGTCTTCTAACGCCCATTTTTCATATTCACAACATCATGATTTATTCCATGTAAGAACTAAAGTTTCTTCTTTTAGCAGAAATGTCCATCATTGGGGTTTTTTTATCCAACCCTTGTTTCTTGCTGAGATTTACAATCCCTAAATATCCAAATGTGTAAAATCATAATCAAGGCTTTCAATCCTCCAAATAGTAGAGTCGATATGAGATGAATTTCAACAATCTCATCAGTCAATGACTTGATCAATAACTATCCTTGGTCTCTTTAAACCAATTAGCTTTGTTTATGATTGTTATATCAACAACACTATTTTTTTCCTTAGTCTTTGTTTTAGTGGACTCCATTAATATGGATTGAACATGTGATCTTAGTGCCCAAGATATTTCACAACATTGTCTGTGATGTCAAATCTTATAGAAACAACTTTAATTCAATAATAAGATACTTCATCCTTGAATTAATTTTCACTAAGATTATTCATCACACTCTTGAGGGTTTCAAGCTTTTAATGGTCTGAGGCTCCTCGAATTACTAATTTAGAAGTCTAAGGCTTTTGGTCCTGAAATATATACATGACTAGAGACCTTCTTCAAAAGTCTTAAACAAACTTGTTTGGACAATGAACTTGCAATTATTTTTTTGCACTTTGTTGACATGTACTTTTGATGTCCTTGATCGCCATCAGTTTAATCCCATAAAATATACTTAGGACTTCTTCTAATCAACTTGGATCTATACCCAATTTGACTTTTCAAAGGATTGGTTTTCTTCATAGATATTCCAAATTCATTGAGGTGACCCTTTGATTGGGATTTGATCCACACATAAATACAAAGACTTGATTATGTGCTTGAGGGACATGATAAAGACTTTGACATTCTCACTAGTGCAAGAATGCAACATAGCACAACAAAAATTTGATCTTGAACTAGGGCTTTGACCATTTTGGTGAGACTTACAATTAATAGCAAAAATTAAAATTACAATTTTATCAAAATCTTTTTAATCATAAATGTTGTTTTTTTAGTCGTAAAACATTTTTAATGTAATTATTTATTTATGTACTTGATAAATTAATTTTATGTAAATTATAGTGATTATTTTTTGTGTTATTATTAAGTACACGTGTTTTGCATAAAATAATATACATTTGGATTGTTGATGTTTTATAATGCTTTTAATTAAACGTAATCAAATATGTATATTCATTTTTGTAATTTTTATTTTTAAAAGGACGCATTTGAGCAAGGAAGGAATTATATATCTCCCTCATACTCGATTGCAAAACAAGCGAACATAGCGAGAGTGATATTATTGATATTTTATAATGTTTTGAATTAAAACTAACAAAATATGTATATTCATTTTTGTTTTTTTTAATAGTGGACATTCTTTTCTTTTAGAGTATATATATATATATAAAAGGGACATATGTAACTCCACGTTGAGCATGGAAGGAAATACAAATCTCACTTATACTAAGTTGTTGAACAAATTTTTGGGAACAAGAAGAACGATTTTTTGTTCTTTTTGTTTTTTTTTTTTTGGTGTTTTAACACATATATGATAATAGTGCAACCATATAAATTAAACACGTAGTCTAACGAGGCGGAGGAGTTGCCCGGAAAGTTATGGAAATTCTAGTCATATTTAGATAAAATCTAGCAAGGATTTTTGTAAATCCAAGTTATAGTTGTTAAACTTCAAAATTTTAGGTGACCTACACGTTTTTTATGGTGTTGAATCCATTTCCACCATAAAAAACATGATTCAAACACTGCCTCTACAAGATTTTTTGATTTTTTTTTGCCTGGATTCTAACCACCTTTGGCTATTTGGGCAATTCCTCCGCCTCGTTAGATGACTCCTAAATTAAATGGCTGGTAAACACAGATAGCTATCAAGTCATGATACACATCAAGAAACTTATCTTATGATACATCTCACATTGCCAAAATTTAAAATGTCATACAAGTAATTAAATTATAGCTTTATTATCATTATATATATATAAACATATAAACCTAGTGACACCTATAATTCAACTATCCCCATGAAACTTGAAATGAGGTTCGTTTGGAATCCCTTGTTGTTAGAGACAAACATGTTGCCTCTAATTATGATATCCTAGAAGATGTTTCTACTTGGATTCTGGACACTGGGCATACTAGGGGATGAAGGAAGCAGTACTTGAATTCTATAACTCGTGATTGGCAGTGGAAAATCCTACTAGATAGGGTTTTAAAGGATAAACAAGAAGAAATACATAACATCTTTGCAAGTTTGGAAAACATCAAACGAGTTTAGAGAAACCAATAGGTATGATTGGAAGGATGGACATGACGTGGCTCAATTTGATCCTACTCCTGATGCTCCACGTGGCTCTAGTGCCAAGCCACTTGATATTCTTAAAGTTAAGTTGGTAGTTTTTTGTTTTGCGGCACTCTAGTGGATAATTTAATCATGTTAGTGATGTTAAAATTGTTAGAATTTTGTACAAGTTACTCTATTGAGCCTGGCGATTGAGACTCCCTATTGAACGATGTTGTGAGATGATTGGATGATTGTCGTACTATGGTTTTATGATATTTTTTTAAAAATACAATACTAGCCTACACAAAAAAAAACATTAGAATATTATTTTTACTATTAATATTTTTTTAGATATCACATGTCAAATTTGTAATAAGTAGAAAGGGAATAACACATCTTGTTTCTAATGCTATTAAAAAAGTCTTATACATTTTTTTTTACAGTAAATTGTTTAAAAGCATTTTCTCATAATAAATATGTTACTATTTCTTTTCAAAATACCCTATCTATGTATTATTATTATTTTTTTAATCGGAAACAAAATTTTCCATTAATGTCATTTTATAATAATAAGCATCAAAATATTTATTTCACCATACATTTCAAGTTGCTAAAATTAAAAAAAAAATCATAAGAATTATTTAAATTGTAACTTTGTTTAAAATAATAATAATTGACTTATTCTCTTATAAAAAATGTTTAATTAAAATATTTTATTCCCCTAATGGCTATTTGTGGAACTTTGTGCATCTCTGCTATTTAAACAAGTTGATAGATTGATTTTTTCACTTTGTCTGATGCAGGAGCATCCAGCTAAGGGCACCATGACCGGGTGTTGGTCTCCGCCAAGGTGGAAAATTTATCAATGTTTGGTTTCCTTGAATAACAGAATGTAGGGACTTGTTGTTGTTGTTATTGTTGTTGTTTTTTTTTTTTTTTAATTTCATGATTAGTTAGGGAACAGTACAATTAGTTAGGATCACTGTCACAATTGTCTATCTTTTAGTGAATAATGGTCTTCTAATTGTTTCTTTCATTTTAGAAAAGAAAAAGACAATCATGTCAAAATGTAAAAATCTTGCAGTGCAAGAAGAACCGAATGAATTAACAATTATGTAACTAATAGAATAAACAAATGAAAAGTAACTATGCACAGTTCAAATAAGTGTGGACAAACAAGTACAAATACGAAATGTAAATCATTCTGAGGGGTTCAGCATATGAGTACAGTAATAGAAAACAAAGAAATTTTCTTTCATTTCGAATCCATCCATCTGTAACAGTCATTGACATGTTTATCTACGTTTTCTAGTCAGTGAATAACCCATAATAAGAAGATACAGTGCATGCATATTTATTTCATTTTCTCTTCTAAATAACAGAAAGCAGACAAGGGAAGTTGCACGAGAACCCCTAGCACGAAGGATGGCAAACAACAAACAGAGTCCACGACCGAAAGAATTAGGCACGTTTTGAACAAGTTCAATCCAGAATGAGAAAACAAATGCCGAGTAACCACATTCAGGACAGAGGTAACAAATGCAAACGAATTCCACTATAATTCCTTTTCATTCCAAAAACGAAATGTTTGTATACATATGACAGAGTCTAGGTGTAAACCAACGAACTGCTAAAGAGCCAAACTAACCAGTAGAACCCCAGACAAGGGTTTCGGTTCCAAAAAAAGTATATATATTTGTATACAACAAATAGCTAGAAAGCCAAACTAACCAGTAGAACCCTAGATTAGAGTTTTGGACAACCTTCAAACAATCTTCTATAATCATTTTACCATTACAAACTTCGCGGAGTCAAGCAAGGGTTTGTACCAACAACCCAGGTTGCATAGCGACGATAGAGGCATATGAACAAAGAAATACTGGGACTCAATCCCACCTAATCGACAGAGGCTAAGCATAAAAAAAAAAAAACTAGATGAGACAGTGGTAGAGTCTACTAGGAAAGGACCGTAACGTTCACACCCAGTACGCCAGAGAGCCAAACCCCAACCTACAAAGTCAAAACTGGGCAACACTGTCAGCAGAATGTCAACAGAGGAAAGCAAACAAAGTTTAGAGAACTGTTCACACAGTGAGGAAGAATTACCTGGAGGTTTAGCCGTGCGGGAAGAAAGCAAAACCAATGAGCCACATTCCACGATGGTAACCTGAGATAGAGGGGCAAAAATTGTTAGAAACGGAGAAAGATGAGGAGTAAAATAAATCATGGAGGGATAAGTTACCTGGAGCAAAATTGCGAGCAGGAGGATGCCACCGTAGATGTGACTTGTAGCATGCACACTATTAATCAAATCTAACCAGCAGAATGTCCTCAATAAAACAATAACAGTGGAGCAAATACAAAACAAGCAACCGAACAGAACATACTAAGCCATTCTCTTATGCCAGTGAGCAGAACCATCACCTTGTGCTTAAGGAACCGAGCCCATAAGTCACCAAGACAAACACAGGTGCCATACTTGTTATAGACATATTTGGGCACTGCAACCCCAATCAAATATGTCCATAAACAAATGGCTTCTGAGTCCCTAAAAGTGTTGTTTCATGCCCTAAAGGAACAACGTCAGCTGATTACATCATCTCCCAGAAGTTCTCCACAGAAAACTGCTCAAAACTGGTCAAAATTGGACCATACAGACTACTCATTGTAGAGGGTGTGATGCATCTCACCCGCTTAGTGTAAAAAATGCAATGCATACTGGAAATCCCTTCTGTAGGGTGCGATGGGCGAGAGTAGACAAATGGCAGAGACAGTTTGCAAGGTGGATGATCATGGAATCTTCCAGAAACCTTCTCCTGTGGCACTTGCCTCTCTGAATTTGCCCAGGGATGAGTAAGAGATGATCAATCTCCAGTGGAATCAGAACTACCAGAGAGAGGACACAACAAATCCCCGAAGCTGACTCACCCCCTGCAATCTCTATATTGGATCCTCATCCAGAGACCAGAGGCTGGATCTTGTATCTTGTAAGGAAGTGTTGTGGTTTCCTGGTGCAATATCTAGTGTTGGTGATCTAAGCTTTTCATGAGGTGAAGAAGGGCTTTCATGCTGGGAGGATGATGCTGGGTCAGATCAATGGGTTGTAATCATCTCTTCTAACCTCTATATCAATAATGTTATTCGAGTTTTCCTCCACATTCTTGTATGTTAGCTGATATATGCATGTATGTGGTCAATATATATCTGGTCCTATATTGTTTATGACTGTAGATCTTTTCACTTTGAAGGTATTATGCTGCTTTGACTTTACAGGTACTCTTTGAAGCGGAGTGGTCAAGGGAAGAGCGGCAAACATCTATCAAAGGGGATAAGGAACAAGTGGAGAACCAAGCGAAAGATTTAGGTTGGTATTCTTTGCTCCTCGCCTATCTACTTCTCATAAAGGAAAGAAAAAGTAACTTTAATCTGTTTGTTTGTAAGATAGCTACCCATCTTAGTGGGACTAGCAGCTCTGCATAGACACTAGATTTCCTGATAACAAAATGGCGACTCCACTAGGGAGCGAGTAGTTTGTTTTCTTGTCTATATTTGTTTGCTTTATAAACTTACAGATGGAGCCTGAAGTCAAGCCAGCTAGCCTTCTAACTGCATTTTCTATGCAAGTGCAAAGTAGATCAATGTTGCTTCAGTCTATCTCCGGGTTTTGTTTATAAACTGAACAATTGATTTGCAAACATCCTAATTGCCCTGGTGGTGGCTCAAGTAGCCTCATTAGATCAGCCCCTGTGATTTGCATTTACTGACTATCATTTGCTCGGCCTAAATCCCTGAACTAAGCTGCAAATTATGACCCGGGATCAAGTTGAAATCTCGTCCCTAGACCATCGCACCTTCTCCTCTTGGGAGTCTGGATGCATCGCACCTCCCGTGTGCAGTAAGTGAGATGCATCGCACTTTCCCTGTGTTACAGGTGCGATGATAAGATAAGACCTCTTCTGCTTCCAGATTTTGGTTTCTTTTTCACTCTCTTCAGCTTTATTCAGGAGTTTTGCTGTCTGTGATCAGTATACCTCTGTGGAAACTCCCTTCCTTTGCATGATTCAACCTCCATAGTACAAAGAACTGTAAATGTTTTTTTATGTATTTTTCGCCATTTAGAGTCCTCTTTTACAAATAAGTAGTGTAATCAAGCTGTCGTCTTTTGATTTGAAAGTGTTGCAAGTGTCGTTTTCAGTCAAAGAAAAGGATTCTATTATTCTTGATGGTCGATTACACTGTTACTCTTGTATTTCATCTGAATTAGTAGTTTTTCAAGTGTCGAAAGCAATTTTCAGTTCAAAATCCCAAAGTGTCGTCATTATCTTCCTTTCATTTTTTGAAAAGAAAATCGTTAGTACTATCACTTGAAACGATTCAAATTTGTACTTAGCATTCTTTTTGTCATTCACACATTAAGAAAGCGAAAACAAATACATGCATGTGCATTTGCATTTACACTGCTTGTTGATTTTGATTTAGGACAATGCATCTAGTGTGTGCTCTCTGCTCTATGTTGAAAAGAATCTCATTTCTCTTTCCTTAGTAGCTAGGGTTTTCATTGCAAAAAGAATATTAAACGATTGTTTATCATCTTA
>APFE031099592.1:97201-117769 GCA_000404065.3 Pinus taeda
TTAAGCAAAGCGATTAAGGTGAAATTACCACACTTGAAACATCTATATCATTATCATACACATGATTAAAAGTAAAGACACATCTTCAAACACCCAATAATGGAATGAATAAGATCTGCTGTTATAGCACATGCATATAATCAATGATAGCAAGAATAATGACATAACAATTCATATAAACAGAATGACTTCAGACATAGATAGAAATACCATATGAGCTGCGTGACACTCCCAGATATCAATAGCTATGTGTAGTTCTTCCCTTAATGCATAAACATTCTTCAATCAACGACAATAGTGCACAATTGTATAAAGAAATTTCTTCATTAAAGTAAGAACGACTAGTCGAGTTTCATAAAAGAATAAAGGCTAAAGCACAATAGTGCAAACTTCAGTCTGTTAAGTCTATTACAAAATTTTACGACCCTTTCTAAAAACATGAAAGGGTCTATAAATACAATACTAATCTAAATATCTATAAAACAAAAATGCTACTTAAACTGATATCAATAACTTTTGTTGCTATTTCGGCTGGCGATCTGGGGAGCTGGAGGATGATTCATTGGGTCGACTGCTTTCCTTTGAATCTGAGCTGATTAATGGCAAGCATTGGCTCAATTTCCGGAGGTTTGTTGAGGCACAAACTGAGTTGGGCAGCATAGGTGGCGTCTTGGATGTCGGGAATCATACACTCGATGGCATCTGTTAAACACTTGAGGGCGGCTCTTTGTTCATGAGGCTTAACTAGGAAGTGCCAATATGTTTCCATGTTTAAACTATTAACTCCGGCGATTAATCTTCCTCTGCCTTCTAACTCTGGATAACACGTTTGCTCCAATGCATTTGTTTTAGTAATCTTTCCCAGTGCACACTGGGAAATCATGTTTGCTATGTAGAGAGTGTTGTTAACTAGATCAACTAAATTGCTAGAAGTTAATCTATATCTTGAAGCTGCTCTCTCTGCCTTTAACACCTGTGTGTGCCATTCTGTGAAAAGTATATCTTTATGAACCTCAAGTATCTTGGGCAAATTGGAGGCTTTTCCCGACTTCGAATCTTGCCATTCAAGATATGCAGTTATAGCCTCATCGGCTTGATTCAAGTCATCCCTAGCTTTCTCTACCTGCTCATTTATGGATGTAGTTAATTCGCAGAGTGGCTCCGCTTGAGCGATTTGTTGACACAAGAGTTTAATTTGCGATATTAGCGCATTGTTTATCAACGTTGCTTCTTTCCTGAACTCTGTTACCTGCGAATCTCCTTTAATCTTCTCTAGCTGCGATGTTATTTGAGCGATTTGCTCATCCATGGTTTTTACCATTTGCTCATTCGCTGCTTTCAACTTTTCCAATGCCTCCGTTAATTCGTTCTGTTTCTAGATCGCTGCCTGATCAATCCTTTGTTTCTCTGCTTCCAATTGCTGAGCCAATTGATTATTTATTTGCTGTTGCACAAATAACTGCTCGTCTGCTTGCGGTTTCCTTTGTTGTTGTGCCGCTAACTGCTCCTTCGCTTGCATTACCCTCTATTATATCTCGGCTAATTCTGTCTGTAACGTGGAGATTTCCTGGTCTTTAGTCTTTAATAAAAGACTTACCTCCGATGCTTTGTCGATGGTTGCAGCTGAATAAGCTCCAGCGTACTTTGACAATTAAGTTAGATCATCGGAGGGATCCAGTTTCTACTTCCACACTACATTGCCTGTGACCGTTTGCTCTGGAAAGATAGAAGGGTTATCAAGCCTTCGTCTTTTCCTTGATCGTTTTACCACTGCTCTGTGCCTAGGGCTGTAGAAGACATCCAAAGGAGGAATATCTTCTATTTGTAAAATGATTTGATCGCTGGGATCTTTCGGAATTATTTCAATATCTTTAGATTTAGGTGGGCCACTTGTTCCACTCAGAACCTGAGATGAGGTATCATCCTGCATATTGCTGGTCTTAGGAGTATCGATACTTTTTGAGTGTTTCCCTCCACTGATAATGGTGTCGAACTGCTGCCATTCCTTTAGCAATTCAGGGTCTGTGATAGTACCCACGTTGGTATCGGTGGTGGTCTGTTTAGATTGAGACTCCTTCAACAATTGTTCTTGTTTTTTCTTTTGTTGCTCCTCCTGTTCCTTTCGCCGTTTATCTCCCTGCTCTCTTTGCTGTTTATCCTCCTGCTCTTTTTTTAACCGTTCTTCCTGTTCCTTTTTCTGCTTTTCCTCTTGGTCTTTTCTCTGTTGTTCCTCTCGCTCCTTGTTATGATCCTTCGTTGTAGCGGGAGGTTCCTTTGTCTGTTGCTGACCTGGCTCGCTTGATGATGCCACTGGGGTTAGCGCTAATAAATCTAGAGGCAGAGTTTGCAACCTCTGCTCTCTATGTTTATTAAACTCAGTGAACCCTTCATCATTGTATCTCATCTTGGCGAGTTCTTTGGCTTGACCTATTGATTCAGCTGAAGAGAACATGTCATCGAACATATTTTCTTGATGATCAAACGTTGCTAATTTGGCATGTTCCAAGGCGGCATAGGCAGTTCGCTTTGGGTCAAATGCTCTATTCGGGATTGTAGCCAGAGTTAAGGCTTGAATCTTTGTGGCTTCTTTTTCCGCATGTTTGAGATCATGCAGGGTAAAGACACCACATTTGAAGGGAAAAGTAGGCCAGCCTCTTTTCTTTTCCTTTTTGAGAGTCTGTGTAGTACTCTCAGCTGTAATCTGATATGCAATTTCCCTTGCTAGCAATTTATCAGGAACATATAAGGGGAGGACATGAGGATTGGCTTCGCTGCCAAAGACTCTGATATAGGTAAAATGTTCTTCTCCAAACCAACTAGCTACTGCTGGCAAATCGAAGGAGGCTAGGTAGGAGATCCTTGAAATGGGTTTATCAAAAATTGAATAATAAATGGGAACCATGAATCCATTACAAATCTGATACAAGTGGTTTTTATAGGACGACTTCCACAACTTGCGATGATAAATATGAATGGGAAAGGGGTCCTGTGCAGTCCACCTCCAACCGAGAATATGGAATTCGGAATTGAAACATAAGGTATCTAGGATATATGCACTGTAGTAGAATGGGGGAATTTTCCTCTCAGTGACTATAGTTTTATTCCTAAAGTCACGAACAGCTACTGCTAGCTTATCCGAAAGGATAGTAGCCCAATCCATGATCATGCTGTTCACTGCCGCCTCCATAAGAGGAACCATTTCAATGGTAAAAATGGCAGAGTCGTGTAAACCCCATAATATACACATCATTATACCCGCATAGCAATAAGGAGAAGTCAAAGAATCGACCGAGTACTTACCGGAGGATTCGTGCTTGTGTTTATTTGGATTTTTCCTCCAGTCCTTGATAGGTTCGGACTCAATCTCGTTCTCGCTCGCAAACTTCTCCAAGAAGGCGCTGTTGTATATCTTCTCCGGCTCGGGAAAATGATACATTTGCCTCAGGTCTTCTGGCTTGAACGATCCAAAAATCCTTCCATCTCTTGTGCTAAAAGTTCTGTCCATGATGGGGATTTCTTCAATCGCCCATCGCACAACGTCTGCATATGGGAGAATTTGCTCCCTGGCTGCTATCCTATGGAGGAAAGAATCAGCCAAATCCTTGAGAGTGCAGTCCGACTTCTTTAATGAATCCGCGGTAGCTTCTGCTACCGTCTGCTCTGGTTTCTTGGCCTCAATTAAGTCATAAGTTCCTTGCCAAGTCACTCTGGCGAGGCCTGTGCATGTTGTATCAGATATTAGGCCTTTCTTGCTATTTGCAGAGGTTTGTCCTGCGACTGGTGGATTTGAAGCACCTGCGGTCTTCTTAGACTTCTTACCCATCATGCCCGAACTCCTGTCTATGACTGAATTCTGCACAGAGAGGCAATTTGGCGTAACATAGAGAGATAGCGATAAAACTTGCAATTGATAGCAAATGAACAGATGCGCAACAATATATTCAGCTTTTAAAATGGGCGCGGAGATAATCTATGGGAAGATTTTAAGACTTGAATCCATTAAATGGCCGTATAGAACCTGCCACCTTATAAATGCCCATTATATCATTATTTGGTCGAGAGATCTCTTTAAGCATGCAATGGACGTATTGGCAGCCGAGCGGGAGTGATTATGCCTTAAATATGAGTAAATTGAGCTTTCCAATCACTTTAACGGCTTTCTATTGAAAGCCGTGCCTTATCGCATCGCATCGGGGATTATAACAAGTCCGCCTTAACAATTGCATCGAGTATCGCCGATCGCCGATTGTGATATCGCATCGGCGAAAGGCTTATGTGTTTTAAGACTCAAACAGGGGGACCCGCCGATCGCTGATCGCCGATAGCTTATCGCATCGGGGGTATTGATATGGGGCGCTTTTGGTAGTGCATTGGATATCGCCGATCGCCGATTGCCGAATGCGATATCGCATCGGCGGAAAGATTTGTGTCATTTTATATGTCCCTCATGCCATTGCGATATACGATCTTGCGATCGCTTTATCGCAATGACCGAAATTTACTTTATTTCTTTTAAATGGATATTGCTTTAAAAAGGGTTTTTATAAAGCGCTCATTTGATTATCGGTCCTTTTGTTAAGTAAAAGTTTTGATATCAATTTTATTTTAAAGGGACCCATTTCACATTTTAATGTTTTATGAATAAAAATTACTTGAAATGGGGGGTTGTTTGTAGAGCACAACAATTGGCGATTCACTGGAAGAACCAGTTATCTCTGAAAAATCAAAAATACTTAAACTTTTTTGAAAATAGAGTTTCAATTACAAAGTAAAATTTTGATATAACTAGATATTTATGCATTCTATATTATCATGAAAGTAATTTTGCTAACTTTCTCCTTTTGCTAAGTTGAAATAAGAACATTTTAAGTCTCAAATAGGCCTCTATTGGTTTATAATGATAAAAATAGGAAAATCTCTCCAAATCAGCCTTTATAGTAAACTCGCCTGTCATAGGTAGAGCCTCTCCTGCCAGCAAACGTTTATAGTCTCGACAGGGATACCTTTTGACCATAGAATTGTCCATTGTCCCATCCAATTAAGAGTGTGATTATCAGAATGAATTCAAAACATGCTTTCATATTTTGTTCGTCTTTCTTTTTTCTGTTATTGACAGGATAAAAAGCCATTGCCCTGGTTTGGTGGCCAGTTATTGACAATGCCACTCACTGGTAGTAGTCGAACTGAACAAGCTAGCTCGTGATGAGACTCCTTGTCTTGAAGTTTCAAGCCATTACCCTATTTTGGTATGCAGTATTGGTAATGTCAGTTAAGCTATTTCCCTATGAACATGGTAAGCAGGCTTGTCATAAGACCTCTTATCTTTAATATCTTTATATTTTTAGAATTACATTCTAAAAAATCATAATCTTTAATGAATGGGGTGGACAATCTCTTCTTTGTGAATCAATGGATGACAGGTTAAGAGTTGAAGATGCTGATATTTAATTGACTTCTATCTTTAATATTGATAACCTTTTGAGACCAATTTGAAACAGAAAATGACTCACATTACTTTTATGCTTTAGGAGGAGTTTACCAAACTTAAATTGTGGTTTCAGAATACAATGATACCTAATTTCCCAAGAATTATCCTTTTCGATTGAAAGTTCTATTGTTTGAAAGCAATTACTCATGATACTTCGGTGAGACAACTTTTCAAATATAGTGAAAGGTCAATGGAAGATGCCTTTAAACTTTATTTCCTAAAAAGAAAAACCTACAAACTATAAAATCCTATGAAAATGAAGGGAGAAGGGGTTACCTTCTCAATTGAAGAACTTTTTTAGGATGAGGCCATTTACAGGGAGAGACTCCCTCAAACTTGCTAAATCTTGCAATATAAAGGTTGAATGGCCTACTTTCTCACAAATCTGAATTGGTCCAAGCCACAACTTTTGGAACTTGGTGTGTTTGCCTTTGTCCTCATGGGCTTTATCCCATTTCAGAACTAAATCGCCAACTTGGAATTGTTTTGAACCTGAGGAGACTGAATCAAAAGCTACTTTGACAAAAAAACTAGAAATTACTGAGGTTTCTCTGTTTATGCAGGATCTTGGATGAAATCTGTTGGGCACTGTGCAGGTATTTTTCAAAATGGAATGGGTAGTCTTGAAACGTCTATTTTTAGTTTTTAATAATTTTTTGTTATTGATTTTGGGTTTTTACTGCTAGGAGTTTCGTGACAGAAAACTGGAAATTGCCAGGAGTTCCGTGACAGAAAATAGGAAATTGCTGAGGTTTCTCGGTTTATTTTGATGTATACTTCATTAATTTGTCCTCGAGAGCTGTCGGAAGAAGAGGTTGTCTGGTGGTTCTCAAAACGTATCTACATATCTACAACAAGAGGGCACCAATCTTACCTTTAACAATCACACTCCAGAAATCATAAATCACTGGACTTGTGAAGCGAACCAAAGAACCACTTAAATTTGGTGAGGACAACTGAACACCATCAGGCACATTCCTATCATAGTCATGTACACCATGTCTCGTTAATACTCTCTTCCTTGACCCGCCAGTTTGTGGCTCACCAACTGGGACTTCCTTGATTGGTTTCACAGCTCAATTTTCAAAGTTAACATTAGGATTTGCATGAAAGTTTCTCAAATTCTAACCCATGTATCATCCCCTTTTCACATGCTGACAGTAACTACATGATGTGAACAATCAAAAGTTACAACTTCCATGTCATTTCGAGTGGGCATGTCTAATTCATTATTATTGGTTGCTTCCTCTAACAATGTAGCTTTAGAATGATTTTCATGATAAATTTTAGGCAAACCCATTATCTGATTATTATCACTTGAATTTATTGGATCCCTTTGTGATTCTAACTGAGCATTTGAACACTTCCCCATGCCCATTTCAGTCATTGCTCATTCCTCATCCAGAATATAAACCTTATCTCCATGCGCATCTTTAGGTTCTATAGCTTGATTCATGTTAAATCTTGTCTTCGCTTCCTTAGATGCCTTCAGTTTAGAGGTCAAACTTGAATTTACACCCCAATCACTGGAGTTAAATGGCTTAGCAGACTCACAACATTGAGTTATTTCGTAATAAGGATTGTGGTAAGAAGGCTAATCGTTGTTGGGACATTCATATGTTCCATTAGAACCCTGTTCTTGGGCCCAAGCATTACGCATAATATTTCCAATTTACTTTTTTTTCTACTGAAATGATTTTTTTTTGCTAAATGCTTAGTATCTTTCTTCTCGAATATGGAAATAAGGATGTTCTTTTTCTGTAATTCTAGGGGGAGCATGTGATTTTTGGATTTGTTGTGGAAACATACCAGTTTTATTCTTCCATTTGGCCATTGTAAAAGTGGTGATAATGATGCGTTGAAGGGTTTAGTTAAGTCCATGTCTAAAGATGAGAAGAAGCAACATGTTTGCATTCCACACATGCAATGTGTATTCAATTCAAACATGTGATCTCCATCATGGAAAAGAAACCATCGCTTAATGACTTTAAGTAAAACTGTTTGGCGAGTTAAAAAAGCTTCCATATCTCAAGGCTTTTCAATATTGTTTATTATCTATGCCTTCTAGATGAAATTAAATTTGCAGGATGCCTCATTTTGTCTAATAATTCAACACATTTTTATGTGTTGGCTGTTGGAGGAAACTAATCACTGAAATAATATGTGTTTTAGAAGAGGAGTTTAATAGATGACAACCAATAAAATGTATAGCTGCATAGCTTTGTTGAATTTGACAAAGAGAGGTTGAGATTGAGATCTTCATTTGCTAGATAAAGTGAATTAATCTACACCATAAGCAATATTTTCTTCCACATGCATGCAAAATAATTGAATCCATGCTTCTTTAGTATAGAGAGTTCCCTTGTTCTTCCTTCTTGGATGTGATACTGCAATGCAGATATTGCTAGACAACTCTCCTCTTCGTTCTTACAATTTTTAAGATAAATGGAAGTTTTGTAAATTAGACATAGAGAGGTCAAGATGTCGATCGATAAGCTGGATAGTGAATTGATCTAGCTAGATAGTGAATTGATCTAGTACATGAGCAATACATTCTTACACAAGCATTTAAAAGAATTGAAGTTATGCATATTTGGTCTATCCAGAGATGAACCATTCCCCATGGCCATTTCAGCCATTGCCCATTCCTCATTTGGAATATAAACAGAATATCCATGCACATCTTCAGGTTCTGTAGCTTGATTCATGTTAAATATTGTCTTTGCTTCCTTAGATGCCTTCAGTTTAGGGGTCATAATTGAATTTACACCCCAATCACTAGAGTTGAATGGCTTAGCAGACTCACAACACTGTGTTTTCTCGCAATAAGGATTGTGGTAAGAGGGCCGATCATTGTTCAGAGATTCAGATGTGCCATTAGAACCCTGTTCTTGGGCCCAAGAATTACGCATAATATTTCCAAAATAGAAACACAAAGCATAAATGTTTTGGCATTTATGTCGGTCAAATTATTTTTGAATATGAAGAGAAACATTTCTCCAAAATCATCTAGAACCCCTTTTTCTGCAAACATTCAAATGTGCCATTGGAACCTTGTTCTTCGGCCCAAGCATTACACATAATATTGCCAAATAGAAACAAATAGCATAAATGTTTTGGCATTTAGGTTGGTCGATTTATTTTTGAACATGAGGAGCACCATTTTTCCAAAATCATCTAGAACCCCTGCTTGTGCAAATCAGTTGGGAATAGGTAAACCATTTATATTATAATATGATAAATTGCCTTGACAGTCATCTAATTTTGTGCATCTCTTGCTTTTATGAGGTCCTTTCAAAAGTGGCAATAATAATATACATGTTTGGATGCAGGATTCACGAGTGACAGATCCAAACATTGCCTTAGCAAGTTTTCAAACTTCCATTTATATTCCTATATTTCTTATGCATTTGTATTTTGGTTAAATAAGGATTTACATGTCTAGATGCATCTCAAGTTAATGTTTAGTCAGTCCTTTCCCAACACTTTCTAAAATCAAGCAGAATCTCACCATGGATTCTTTTATCTTTAGGAAAATGTTTTATATTCAATTACTGCTAACATGGACTACGAGGACATGCCTGATTTCATTGTGATGGAGGATGTTACAGGTGTCAATGCAGGGAGGCATTTTGTTATTGTCTGCTTGCCTTCTTTCTAAGAAATCTTAAGAGTTCCATAATATCTAATTTATAGTTGAGAAAATCAACATTATCTAAATCGATGCCAGATTTATGAGTTATTTCTTTCTTGCATGTAAAAAGAGATATTTTTGAACAGATAGACATAAGCGTCAACATTTGATATCTTCTTGGCTATTACAAATTTTCTTCTTTTTCTATTGAAATGATTTTTTCTTTTGCTAAATGCTTAGTAACTTTCTTCTTGAATATGGACATGGGGATGTTCTTTTTCTGTAATTTTGAGTGGAGCATGTAATTTTTGAATTTGTGGTGGAATCAAACTAGTTTTATTCTTCCATTTAGCCATTGGAAAAGTGGTGACAATGATGCGTTGAAGGGATTAGTTAAGTCCATGCCTAAAGATGAGAAGAAGAAACATGTTCACATTCCACATATGTAATGTGTATGCAACTCAAACATGTGGTCTCCATCATGGAAAAGCAGCCACCACTTAATGACTTTAAGTAAAACTGTTTGACGAGGAAAAAAAGCTTCCATATCTCAAGGCCCTCGAGATTAAATTAAATTTACAGGATGCCTCATTTTGTCTAATAATTCAACACATTTTTGTGTGTTGACTTGGAGGAAAGGAATCCTTGAAGTAATAAGTGTTTTAGAAGAGGAGTTTAATAGATGACAACCAATAAATTGTATAGCTGCACAACTTTTCTGAATTTGACAAAGAGAGGTTGGGATTGAGATCTTGATTTGGTAGATAAAGTGAATTAATTTACACCATAAGAAATATTTTCTTTGACATGCATGCAAAATAATTGAATACATTCTTTTTTAGTATAGAGAGTTCCCTTGTTCTTATTTCTTGGATGTGATACTGCAGTGCAGATATTGCTAGACAACCCTCCTCTTCATTCTTGCAATTTTTAAGATAAATGGAAGTTTTGTAAATTAGACATAGAGAGGTCGATTGGTAAGCTAGACAGTGAATTGATCTACTCCATGAGAAATACATTCTTGCACAAGAGTTTAAAAGAATTGAAGCTATGCATCTTTGGTCTATCCAAAGAGTTGCCTTTGTACTTTTTCCTTTGTCGAGTTATTAGCAGTGCAGAGATTGCTAGGAAATTCTTGATATTTCTTTGATGTCTCTTTGCTTGAAGAATAGATCGAGGATTGATAGATAACTTGGACTAAACCATATACACTTCTATTATATGATTGAATGAGCTATTTAGCAAACCTCGATCTCATTCAAGCCAAGAGACCTTAAAGATTTATCAAGAATGTGCTAGCAATCTCTGCACTAATATTAACATGTCAAAAGCAACTCTCCAGGTAGACCAAAAAAGCATAGCTTCACTTCTTTTACTTGCTTGGCCATAAATATTTCTTTTTCATTTCTGTCAATTACAATTTCTTACCTTACTCACAAGACCTTGAGACTTTTCTTATAGACTTAATTTATAGTTTCAGTTCTGTGATATGTTATATCAAAATATATCTTATTCATTCTCGTGACATAAAATCTCTTACCATGTTAAATCTACGAGAGCATGTAGCATTTTACACAACAAAGATTGTGTGAAGGGAAATCTAGGTTGTATTCCTAGCAATGTTGCGAACATTGGCATCGTGATAAAATTGCCAAGGGTCCGTAAACCAAAAAATTGGGAAAATCGGACATCGGAAAAATCAAGATACCATCAAAATATCGGGAAAAATATCGGCAAACATTGGCTAGGCAAAAAAATCGTAGGCCAAAAAATCATGATTTAGAGATAAAATAGGGACATTACATCGAGTAGGCCAAAAAATCATAATTTTAAGATAATATAGGGAAATTACATCGACTAGGCCAAAAAATCACGATTTTGAGATAAAATAGGGACATTATTGAGATGTTCACAGCACTGATTCTAAGTTTCTATACTTGTAGTTGCAAGTTTTTTTATCACTTCTTCAAGTTTGGGAATGAACTATAGTTGTATGAATGCAAACAATGATTGTATGTATACAAACAAGTATATCCATGAGATTTTTTGTATCAGTTCTTCTACTATGAAATTTAATTATAGCTGCATGAATGCAAAATGCCCATATGCATCAAAACATGCACGTGCATGAGCTTGAGTTTGAAAAACTTTTAGGTGTAGGAAAATATTGAATTATGGATTTTTCATTCAAGGACTAATTAGTAACATGCTGAAATAATGGAGAGTTAGTTTATATGGGTTTATGCTCATATCCTACTGATGAAGGAAGAAGATACTTGGGAACAAGACTAAAAGATAATAACTTACAAAGCTACGGTTTCTTATGCACCATTGTATGATTGGTGGGATATGAGTCTAACAACTTTGAAATTACTTTTAGTTCACATTAACATGAAATTCTAACACACTCAAGCATTAATAGTAGTGCCTGCTGCTTAGTCATCTCCTTATAGTGTCTGGTTAGTTTATAGTTGAGAAAATCAACATTATCTAAATTGATGCCAGATTTATGAGTTATTTCTTTCTTGCATGTAAAAAGAGATATTTTGAACATATAGACATAAGCATCAACATCTGATATCTTCTTGGCTATTACAATTTTACTTTTTTTTTTTTTTTTTTTTTTTTTTTTTTTTTATTTTTTTTTTATAATTTATTATTTTTTTTTTTTTTTTTTTTTTCTGTCTATTGAAATGATTTTTTGTTTTGCTAAATGCTTAGTAACTTTCTTCTTGAATATGGACATGGGGATGTTCTTTTTCCAAATTTTTGAGTGGAGCATGCGGTTTTTGGATTTGTGGTGGAATCAAACCAATTTTATTCTTCCATTTAGCCATTATAAAAGTGGTGACAATGATGTGTTGAAAGGTTTAGTTAAGTCCATGCCTAAAGATGAGAAGAAGAAACATGTTCGCATTCGACACATGCAATGTGTATTCAATTAAAGCATGTGGTCTCCATCATGGAAAAGCAGCCACCGCTTAATGACTTTAAGTGAAATTGTTTGGCGAGGAAAAAAAGCTTCCATTTTTCAAGGCTTTTCAATATTGTTTATTATCTATGCCCTCGAGATGAAATTAAATTTGTAGGATGCCTCATTTTGTCTAATAATTCAACACATTTTTGTGTGTTGACTTGGAGGAAAAGAATCCATGAAATAATAAGTGTTTTAGAAGAGGCGTTTAACATATGATAACCAATAAAATATATAGCTACACAACTTTTCTAAATTTGACAAAGAGAGGTTGAGATTGAGATCTTGATTTGGTAGATAAAGTGAATTAATTTACACCATAAGCAATATTTTCTTCGACATGCATGCAAAAGAATTGAATACATGCTTTTTTAGTATAGAGAGTTCCCTTGTTCTTCTTTCTTGGATGTGATACTGCAGTGCAGATATTGCTAGACAACCCTGCTCTTCATTCTTGCAACTTTTAAGATAAATGGAAGTTCTGTAAATTAGACATAGAGAGGTCGAGATGTCGATTGGTAAGCTAGATAGTGAGTTGATATACTCCATGAGAAATACATTCTTGCACAAGCATTTCAAAGAATTGAAGCTATACATCTTTGGTCTATCCAGAGAGTTTTTGTGCTTTTTTCTTTTGTCGAGTTACTGGCAGTGTAGAGATTTCTAGGACATTCTTGGTATTTCTTTGAGGTCTCTTTTCTTGAAGAATAGATCGAGGATTGCTATATAACTTGGACTAAATCATATACACTTCTATCATATGATTGAATGAGCTATTTAGCACACCTCGATATACTTCAAGCCAAGAGACCTTAAAGATTTATCAAGAATGAGCTAGCAATCTCTACACTGATAGTAACATGTCAAAAGAAACTCTCCAGTTAGACCAAAAAAGCATAGCTTCACTTCTTTTACTTGCTTGGCCATAAATATTTCTTTTTCATTTCTATCAATTAGAATTTCTTACCTTATTCACAAGACCTTGAGACTTTTCTCATAGACTTAATTCATAGTTTCAGTTCTGTGATGTGTTATAAGAAAATATATCTTATTCATTCTCGTGACATAAATATCTTACCGTGTTGAATCTACGAGAGCATGTAGCATTTTCCACAACACAGATTGTGTGAAGGGAAATCTAGGTTGTATTCCTAGCAATGTTGCGAAAATTGGCATCAAGATCAAATTGACAAGGGTCCGAAAAACCAAAAAATCAGGAAAATCAAACATCGGCAA
Organism: Pinus taeda; assembly: GCA_000404065.3. Lineage (NCBI taxonomy): Eukaryota > Viridiplantae > Streptophyta > Pinopsida > Pinales > Pinaceae > Pinus > Pinus taeda. The sequence continues at coordinate 110,534 of APFE031099592.1, forward strand.
GATCAAGATACCATCAAAATATTAGGAAAAATATGGGCAAACATTGGTTACGCAAAAAAACCGTAGGCCAAAAAATCATGATTTCAAGATAAAATACGGACATTACATCGAGTAGTTCAAAACATCGTATGCCAAAAAATCATGATTTTGAGATAATATAGGGACATTACATCCACTAGGCCAAAAAATCATGATTTCGAGATAATATAGGGACATTATCGAGATGTTCGCAACACTGGTTCTAAGTTTTTGTACTTGTAGTTGCAAGTTTTTTCTATCACTTCTTCAAGTTTGGGAATGAACTATAGTTGTATGAATGTAAACAATGGTTGTATGCATACAAACAAGTATATCCATGAGTTTTTTCGTATCAGTTCTTCTAGCATGAAATTGAATTATAGTTGTATGAATGCAAAATGCCCATATGCATCAAAACATGCATGTGCATGAGCTTGAGTTTGAAAAATTTTAGGTGTAGGAAAATGCTAAATTATGGATTTTATATACAAGGGCTAATTAGTTACAAGGGACATTATCAAGAAAAATATCGACAAACATTGGTTACGCAAGAAACTCGTAGGCCAAAAAATCATGATTTCGAGATAAAATAGGGACATTACATCGAGTAGGCCAAAAAATCGAATGCCAAAAAATTATGATTTCAAGATAATATAGGGACATTACATCGATTAGGCCAAAAAATCATGATTTCGAGATAATATAGGAACATTAGGGACGTTTTCTAGAATCAAACACAATCCCTTCACATGAAAGGGTTGAGTGTCGACCCCTGATTCTGTAATCCAACCCAATAACTTGACAGGAAATGGATCTTATTTTGGAATCACCAAAATTCAAATATTTGGGTGAGGATCCCTGTTTCCTGAATCTGACATGAAGGTGGAGCATAAGTTCCACCTCTTATAGGTAATTCTAGTAACTGTGGGTGGAACCATTTACCTAGAGGTTTTATTAAACTTTAAATATACACTAGAATAGAAGTTGTTTTCCTTTGTTTTTTTGGTTGGGACAGGATTCCTTTTCTGGAAAATGGAAATGATTTCACCTTTGATGGAAACAATCTGGTGCTGATCCCTGATCATTTGACAGGAAACGGTTCTGATATTAGAATCTCTAAAATTCAGATATTTGAGTGTGGATCCCTCACTATTGAATCTGACTAGAATAGAGAGCATGAGCACCACCTCCCACAGGTGACTGGTGACTGTGAGTGGAACTATTTAGTTTCCCTTTAAAGAGATATTTTTGAACATATAGACATAAGTGTCAACGTCTGATATCTTCTTGGCTATTACAATTTTTCTTCTTTTTTCTATTGAAATTATTTTTTCTTTTGCTAAATGCTTAGTAACTTTCTTCTTGAATATGGACATGGGGATGTTCCTTTTCTGTAATTCTGAGTGGAGCATGTGATTTTTGGATTTGTGGTGGAATCAAACTAGTTTTATTCTTCCATTTAGCCATTGGAGAAGTGGAAAAAATGATGCGATGAAGGGTTTAGTTAAGTCCATGCCTAAATATGAGAAGAAGAAACATGTTCACATTCCACACATGCAATGTGTATTCAACTCAAACATGTGGTCTCCATCGTGGAAAAGCAACCACCGCTTAATGACTTTAAGTAAAACTGTTCGGCGAGGAAAAAAATCTTCCATATTTCAAGGATTTTCAATAATGTTTATTATCTATGCCCTCGAAATTAAATTAAATTTACAAGATGCCTCATTTTGTGTAATAATTCAACACATTTTTGTGTGTTGACTTGGAGGAAAAGAATCCTTGAAGTAATAAGTTTTTTAGAAGAGGATTTTAATAGATGACAACCAATAAATTGTATAGTTGCACAACTTTTCTGAATTTGACAAAGAGAGGTTGAGATTGAGATCTTGATTTGGTAGATAAAGTGAATTAATTTACACCATAAGAAATATTTTCTTTGACATGCATGCAAAAGATGAATACATGCTTTTAGTATAGAGAGTTCCCTTGTTCTTCTTTCTTGGATGTGATATTGCAGCGCAGATATTGCTAGACAACCTTGCTCTTCATTCTTGTAATTTTTAAGATCAATGGAAGTTTTGTAAATTAGACATAGAGAGGTCGAGATGTCGGTTGGTAAGCTAGATAGTGAATTGATCTACTCCATGAGAAATACATTCTTGCACAAGCATTTAAAAAAATTGAAGCTATGAATCTTTGGTCTATCCAGAGAGTTGCCTTTGTACTTTTTCCTTTGTCGAGTTACTAAGAGTCCAGAAATTGCTAGGACATTCTTGGTATTTCTTTGAGGTCTCTTTTCTTGAAGAATAGATTGAGGATTGCTAGATAACTTGGACTAAATCATGTACACTTCTATTATATGATTGAGTGAGCTATTTAGCAAACCTCGATCTACTTCAAGCCAAGAGACCTTAAAGATTTATCAAGAATGTGCTAGCAATCTCTACTCCGATAGTAATATGTCAAAAGCAACTCTCCATGTAGACCAAAAAAGCATAGCTTCGCTTCTTTTACTTGCATGGCCATAAATATTTATTTTTCATTTCTGTCAATTACAATTTCTTACCTTATCCACAAGACATTGAGACTTTTCTCGTAGACTTAATTCATAATTTCAGTTTTGTGATATGTTATAAGAAAATATATCTTATTAATTCTCGTGACATAAAATCTCTTACTGTGTTCAATCTACGAGAGCATGTAGCATTTTCCACAACATAGATTGTGTGAAGGGAAATCTAGGTTGTATTCGTAGCAATGTTGCGAACATTGGCATCAGGATAAAATTGGCAAGGGTTCGAAAAACCAAAAAATCGGGAAAATCGGACATCGACAAAACTAAGATACCATCAAAATATCAAGAAAAATATCGGCAAACATTGGCTAGGAAAATAAAACATAGGCCAAAAAATCATGATTTTTGATATAATATAGGGACATTACATTGACTAGGCCAAAAAATCATGATTTCGAGATAAAATAGGGACATTACCGAGATGTTCGCAACACTGATTCTAAGTTTCTTTACTTGTAGTTGCAAGTTTTTTTTATCACTTCTTCAAGTTTGGGAATGAACTATAGTTGTATGAATGGAAACAATGGTCGTATGCATACAAACAAGTATATCCATGAGTTTTTTGTATCAGTTCTTCTAGTATGAAATTGAATATAGTTGTATGAATGTAAATTGCCCATATGCATCAAAACATGCATGTGCATGAGCTTGAGTTTGAAAAAACTTTAGGTGTAGGAAAATGCTAAATTATGGATTTTAGATACAAGGGCTAATTAGTAACATGTTGAAACAATAGAAAGTTAGTTTATATGGGTTACAAACAAGTATATCCATGAGATTTTTTGTATAAGTTCTTCTAGTATGAAATTTAATTATAGCTGCATGAATGCAAAATGCCCATATGCATCAAAACATGCATGTGCATGCGCTTGAGTTTGAAAAACTTTTAGGTGTAGGAAAATGTTGAATTATGGATTTTACATTTAAGGACTAATTAGTAACATGCTAAAACAATGGAGAGTTAGTTTATATGGGTTTATGCTCATATACTACTGATGAAGGAAGAAGATACTTGGGAATAAGACTAAAAGACAATAATTTATAAAGCTACGGTTTCTTACGGACTATTGTATGATTGGTGGGATATGAGTCTAACAACTTTGAAATTACTTTTAATTCACATTAACATGAAATTTTGGTGCACTCAAGCATTAACACTAGTGCCTGCTACTTAGTCATCTCCTTATAATGTCTGGTTAATTAATAGTTGAGAAAATCAACATTATCTAAATCGATGCTAGATTTATGAGTTATTTCTTTCTTGCATGTAAAAAGAGATATTTTTTAACATATAGACATAACCGTCAACATCTGATATCTTCTTGGTTGTTACAATTCTACTTTTTTTTTTTCTATTGAAATGAATTTTGGTTTTGCTAAATGCCTAGTAACTTTCTTCTTGAATATGGACATGGGGATGTTCTTTTTTCGTAATTTTGAGTGGAGCATGTGATGTTTAGATTTGTCATGGAATCAAACCAGTTCTATTCTTCCATTTAGCCATTGTAAAAGTGGTGACAATGATGCGTTGAAGGGTTTAGTTAAGTCCATGCCTAAAGATGGGAAGAAGAAACATGTTTGCATTCCACACATGCAATGTGTATTCAATTCAAACATGTGGTCTCCATCATGGAAAAGCAGCCACCGCTTATTGAATTTAAGTAAAACTGTTTGGCGAGGAAAAAAGCTTCCATATTTCAAGGCTTTTCAATATTGTTTATTATTTATGCCCTCGAGATGAAATTAAATTTGCAAGACGCCTCATTTTGCGTAATAATTCAACACATTTTTGTGTGTTGACTTGGAGGAAAGAATCCCTGAAATAGTAAGTGTTTTAGAAGAGGAGGTTAACAAATGACAACCAATAAAATGTATAGCTGCACAAATTTTCTAAATTTGACAAAGAGAGGTTGAGATTGAGATCTTGATTTGGTAGATAAATTGAATTAGTTTACACCAAGTGTATTTTTATATTTCTACGCCATCTACCAAGCCCTATTATGCTCTATTGCTAGCCCTCACTTCACCCATCATTGGTTAATGGAAAGAAAATAGAGGTTAGACCCGGTAAGAATTACCTATTATAAACTTGACCGTAGCCATTACACTCCCTGTGAGCTACAAAGGTTTGTTTGCTCTTCAGCAACAGAGCAAACCTACCTGGTATAAACCTAACCTTATCCATTACACTCCCAATGAGTTGCAAAGGTTTTTTTCTCTTCAACAACATAGTGGTTTGTTCTTTCCACTTGCAGTTCGTTATTTCCACTTCTAGGGACATCAAGGTTTGTTTGCTCTAGTGTTTCTTGCCTTGCTTGGTTTAGGTGTTGCAAGTCTTTGGTGGTGGAGTTGCAGGTTAAAGGAGTTGCTTACCTTGCCTTTGGTGATGGATTTGCAAGTGAAAGGAGTTACTTACCTTGCCTATGGTGGTGCAGTGCAGGTGGAAAGGAGGAAATTGCAATAAAATGGTGAGCAATAGACATGCTAATACTCATTACGATCCCCATGGATTTGACAAAGCCCACATGTGTCACAAATATCAAAGCCTCATCTTTCATCGATTACTCGACAAATTCAACAACTTCCACCTTGTCTCATCTTTCATCGATTACTTGTCAAATTCAACAACTTCCATCTTGCCTTGTGTTTTGTTGATTACCTAGAAACTTCAGTGGCTTTAATAATATGCACATTTCATAACACATAGCATTTATAGTAATGCTAAAATAATGCTAGCATTATTCTATAGTTTGAAAATATGAAAGACACAAACCGAACATAATATATGCTTTTGGCCTCTTCGCCTCGGGAGGAGGCCAAATAATATGGTGAATTCAATTACAATATGGTTAACATAACATATAGCACACCACGAGGTTAAAAAAACACTAAACTCTAGTTACTATAGTCCCATGCCAGACAACAGGGACTAATAAGAAAAACAACAATAACAACAAACATTTGCTTAAGTGACACGAACGCTAATACAAATAAGAAAAACAACATTAACAACAAAATGAGCAAGTAATTAAAGCTATTAATCCTTTTTCACAACAGGGATTAATAAGAAAAACAACAATAACAACAAACATTTGCTTAAGTGACACGAACACTAATACAAATAAGAAAAGCAACAATAACAATAAAATGAACAAGTAATTAAAGCTATTAATCCTTTTTCACAACAGGGACTAATAAGAAAAACAACAATAACAACACAATAACAACAAACATTTGCTTAAGTTGACACGAACACTAATACAAACAAGAGTGGCTGTGGGGCAGCTAGTCCCTGCCCTGTCAATACTCTTGCAGCTTTGAGCTTGATCTATAGTAAAAGAGCAGTTATTTCTAGCAAGCCAGCCAGACAACAAGCCAACCAGCCATTGTTTCATGTACCAGCGAACCAGAAAAAGGCAATTGCTTGCACGGTTATCTGAAGTGCGGAAGGCTCGGCAAGCCATTCGGTGATTACTAGGAATAATAGTTCAACAGCAAGCCAGGGCCATTCGGTGAAAACTTCACAGCACAACTAAAAGGGATTACGAAGAATAGTTCAGCAGCAAGCCAGGGAAGCCACGCCTAAGAGTTGCAGGCAGAGCTATATGGCCAGCCCATGGACCCTGGAGGCGGCTGCACAAGCTTTGTGTTCCCCAGAAAGCCAAAATGACACTATACAAGTAGATCTATATAAAAATATTTGTGTTTATGTGGGATATACAGAGAAAGTGCGAGTAGATGAGATTGTTCTGGAGTATAGGAGGCGGTGCTGTGTTTCTGGTGCAGACGAGATGACACTGTCCTCGTACATCCTGGTCATTCATTCAGCTTGAGGTGAGCCTGAAGCCCCCTGTTCCTATATAGCTATTATTTTTTAAAATAATCTTTATATCCTTACTCCTGCGAATTTGATTGTTTTTTCCATAATGGGAAGTGTTTCTAGGGCAGCCCTATTACTGTTCTATGTGGCCTTGTGGGCTATATTAGCGAACGCCTTGGATTCTTCGTTTGGATTTACAGACGAGGATCTCAACTCTGAAGAAAGCCTTCGAGGGCTTTATGGTAAGTAGGCACTTCAGCATCACTCCACCAGAAGTTTGAATTCGGATGAGCATGGCAAAAGATTCGAGATATTCAAAGAGAATGTGAAATACATCGACTGTGTGAATAAGCAGGATGGTGCATACAAACTTGGATTGAATAAGTTTGCAGATCTGAGTAATGAAGAATTCAAGGCCATGCATATGACAACTAAAATGGAGAAGCACAAGAGTCTGCGCCGAGACAGAGGAACACAGAGTGGATCATTCATGTACCAAAATTCCACGAGCCTGCCAGAGTCGATTGACTGGAGGAAAAACGGAGCGGTAACTCCTGTGAAGAACCAAGGCCAATGTGCTGTGAACATAAATTTTACAAAATGAATCTCAATTCATTGATCATGTTTACATATAGCTTTTATATCAATGGTAGATCGACACATAGTTAGTATAAATGGGAGCATAAGAAATTTAAGAGAATATAATGTTTTTTTTCGTCATCTTACAGGAAGTTGTTGGGCATTTTCAACTGTAGCTGCTGTAGAGAGCATTAACTATATTAAAACAGGGAAGCTGGTTTCTTTATCAGAGCAAAAGTTG